>CDMY01000499.1:126949-148231 GCA_001179505.1 Vitrella brassicaformis | reverse complement strand
TACGGGCGGCAGGTGACGACTGACGAACTGCCGGGGGGGGGGGGGGGGTTCGACAAGTGGCTGGCGGCGAGTGGGGTCGGGTTTTGCGAGTGAGTGTGCCTCTCGGACGGACGGATGGGTGCACTGACGCCGATTTGAAGCGTCATTTATGTGTGTATGCGTAGTAGCGATGCAGTCAGTGCCGCATCTGATGTGGCCGATGTGACCGTATGTATTCGATTCCCTCTACCTGTTACGCTCATACGGATCCTGTGAATCTGTCGAATCCAATTGCCGTGACGGGAGTTAGACACGTGAATGCTGTCCTTTTCATTTGCAGTGGTGCGCACGTACAAACACACCCACACACCCACACGTGGAGTCGAGTGAAGTCAAGTCAGCCGGCAACATGTTGCCTGGCCCTGCTCTCCCCCCTCCCTCTATCTTGGGCAGACAGGCCGCCATCTTCTCACACACACGCATGCGGACACATCTAACAGCAGTACTTGGCTGATATCTGTATCATTGATCTACGGTGTCATGTCAGTGCGGCTGCTGGTTGGGTGCTGCAGCTGCTGCATCGGCCTGGGCCGCCCCTCCGTTGGCGCCGTCAACAGGATGGCCCGCAGCCTGCACCCACACGAGTGACCAATACGTATACGTATACGTGTCGGTGTGTGTGTGTGTGTGTGTGTGCGCACCTCTACGATTGCCCCGATTTGGTCGAGAACCCTCTCCATGTCGCCCCGTCGCGGCCGGCTCAGCCTCTCCTCCTCACCATCCAGGAACTGCATCATCCGCTCGCCACTGCACGCAACCACACACAAAGCAGAGAGGGAAGGAGACACACACGTGCACACACACTGATGTACGGGTGCATCAGATGGATGGATGGATGAATGATGGTGTACCCTGGTACTTTCTTGAGTTTGGTGATGAGTTGTTTGATGTGCTGCGGAGCCGCAGCGGCCCGTCGCGCCACCTCACGGCGGGCCGCTCGATCGCGGTGGAATTTCTTCAGGAACTCGCGAAGCTGCTCGTTGGTACGCACCTGGTGGTGATGGATAGACACAGGATACACATACAAGAGAGACATCAACCATGGGCTTTGGGCCATTTCTTGTGCGTGTGTGTGTGTGTGGAACCAGCTCGAGGATGTCCGATGGGAACGTCTGTGTCGAATCTGAAAGACACATACACGCACACACACATACACACACACAACACAAAAGATGGATGGATGGCGCATGCAAACGTCTCGTCCGCCTTAACGGCCCGCCTGCCTTGACTTGGTGTCGCCCCGGCTCACCGTCAACCATGTTGGGCCCCGCCTGCACCTCCATCTCCATCCTATCGTCTCCACCAACGCCAACACCAATACCCGCACCGCCATCCACCTCACCGTCCCCCTCCCCCTCTCTCCCCGCCTGCACGCCATCCTCAATCATCTCACGCGGCCCCAGATCGGCCGGCTGGCCCCGCTCCCTACCCTGCTCCTCCTCCCTCTGCCGCATCAGTTGCCGGCCGTAGGCTTCGATGGCGGCCGCTGCCACACGATTTGGGTAGAGGTGTTGGCGGTTGAGCGGCTCGCGCGTCAGGGGGGAACGGGGCTCGCGGCGGAGCGCCTCGAGGATGGCGTCGCGATCGTAGGTGTTGCCTGAGTAAGGAGAGGAGAGGTTTGACTTTGTGTTCGCTTCGTTGGTGTGCGTGTCGTGTGTCCGTCCGCACCGTGTTTGGTGACGACGGGGCAGGCGGGGAAGCAGTGTGAGATCGGACAGCGGTAGGTCTTCTTCCACTCGTCATCCAGCTCACCCTCACCCAAACCATCCAGGAAATTCTGAGGAGCGACAAAAAATAGTACACAGCCATCCATCCATCCATCCAGACCAAAAGCACAGCACAAGAGATCAAAGACCCCTCCATCCTCGACTCACTCACCTTGACCTCAGGATCCACCCTGGCAGGGTTGCGAGGCTCACTGTTGGACCGTGCTCCCGAGCTGCGCCTGCCCCTACCGAGCGTGCTGTCATCCGCCGCACGACGGCGTCGCGCACGACGGAAGGGGGGCGGTGTGGGAGGGGTGCCAGGCCCCCAGAGAGGCCCCTGATCTGGGGTGCGGAACGCAGATGAGGGCAGGTCGGCCAGGTTGAAGCCCGCTGGTGCAGGTTGGAGGGGCTGGTTCATGTTGTCGGCGTCGTTCTGCGGCTCAACTTCGTTGTTGTTATTGTTGTTTTCCTCGTCTTGGTTGTCGTTGTCCTGGTTGCCGCGGGTGGCGGGAGGGGATGAGGGGAGACGGTTGAATGCGCGCATGGGGCTGATGCCCCTGGCCGGCACCGCCAGCTGCGGCATCTCCAGACGAGGCAGCCGATTCGCTAAAGACACAAGGAAAGGGACAACACACAACAACCGTCCATCCCGGCCGTTTCGTTGTGTATGTCCTCTTCGTTTCTTCCCTTGCTTCCATTTCCTATGCTTACGTTCTCTTGCCGGCGCGTCAGGTGGTCTGATCCTTGCGCCGCCGTGTCGCCCCCCAATCCTCAGCCGTCCCATCCCCCTCCCCATCCCCAGACCACGACCACGACCAGATCCATCGCTGCTACCGTCGCTGGGCATCTCCATCCTCAGGAACCCCCGGCCGCGCGGTGCCCCACGAGTGCTGCACACACAAACACGCCGCCAATAGAAACACGGATGGACGGATGGATGGATTGTGTGTAGTGTGTTTGCCTACATGTGTGTGCCTCCACGATTTGTGACGCGACGGCGACCCGGGGTGCCTCGGAGTGGAGGCAACGGTGGCAAACCCCCGCCGCCATGACGGTCACGATCGCCCGCCACCAGCCCGTCCCCCTCTCCCTGCTCGTCACGAATCTCTACGTCCTCCATCCTCCCGTCCCTCACGCGCGCCCCCGACCTCCCAGCGGCCCCTCGTGCTGCGATCCTCCCGCGCCCCCTGCCGCCCCTCGGTGGCGTCACGCCCAGATCCAGCCGCTCCAGCCGCTGACGCACACCCGTCACCCCTCCTCCTCGCCCGAGCGTTTGGCCCATGAGACGACGACTGGCATCCATCAGAATCTCAGGTGTGGCCTGACGATGGTGCTGGGGCGGCACAGAGATGTTGTCTGATGATGCTGCTGCCGCTGCCGCTGCCGCTGCCGCTGCTCGGGGGCGACGGGGACGGGGAGTGCGGGCGGCCTGGCCTTGTTGCTCTCTGTTGTTGGGGGGCTCGCTGCTGTTGCGTTGGCGTCGGGGCTGTGGAGGTCTCGGTGGCATGCGATGAGCGGGAGGAGGCTGAGGGGCGGGCTGGGCGCCATTGACATTGGCTGCCGCAGCCGCAGCTTCCATTCAGCTCACTAAGAGAAAGACGTCGTTACATCATGCGGCTCGGCTTGCTGTTGAGGGAAGGATGCCGAGGGCCGCCATTTGCAGGAGAACGTTGGTTTTTGTTCACACCCCCCCGTACTGTCTATCGTTTCGCCAGCCCTAACCACGTAAACTCATGGATGGAGGTGAACTGGCCTTCCTCCGGGCCTCAGGTGAGGAGGATTGGCGCTTGAAGCCTTCTGGTGATGTCCGTTGATGCCCTTTGTGATCAATTTTGTGTTGGTGCAGGAAGGGCTCGAATGTATGCGTTGGTGAGGCTGTATTAGCTCTGTGACAGCATAATGCATCGGCGGATAAGGCCCCGACCCCCCAGCCCTCCCCCCGTCCTTCCCGCTGGGCCCATTCTTGCCAATCACCGACGCCATGAGGGCTCACCGCTGCGAGTTCCAATTCCGCAGCGCGTTGGCGCCCCGATGATGCATCCACGTGGGCGTAGTCAGCCCCCTGTGCACCCTCGCAATGAAGCCGACCGTCCGGCAGCGGACGTGAACCGCCCTCACCTGCAGCTGAGCATAGCTCGTCCTCGTGTCGGCCCTCATGTTGGTATTGGTTATCATGGCGGTGACGTGAGGCAGGCTATCGGAAGGCTGGCTATGGCCAACTTGGGCGGGCAGGAGGGAGCGGGGAGGGGACGCAATGTCGCAGATGCACTGGCAGGTACACGAAAGCGACACACGTACATGGTGACGTGGAACATCACATGATCATGTGTGCTGCCTTTCCCTCCCACGAGCCCTCAGGTGGTGGACGCGACCGCCCTGTAGAAGTGGTTCGTGTGCCCAGTGTGTCCAACTCCCCTCCCCCGTTGGCTGACGCCCCGCCAGCCGGCAGTGCCGTGCCGGACAATGAGATAGACGACGAGTATGAGACCCCACAGAGGAATCGCAATGGCAATGGCGGGGAGGCGCTGCCGGCTGTGCCCGGGGAGATGCAGAGGTCACCGGGCACCCCACCAGGTGGGTCAGGAGGGAGGGAGGGTGTGTGTGTTGTGCATCTGTCCGTGTGTGTGTGTGTGTGTGTGTGTGTGCAGGTGTCGGTGTTCGTGTTGCTAACAGCATCCGCCCGCAGCTGGCACCTCTCCCGCCGACACCGCCCTACGGCAGGTCAGAACACAAAGTGCCCATCAACACAGACACAGCCAAACACAATGGTTTCTTGTGTGTGTGTGTGTGTGTGTGTGTGTGTATGTGTGCAGGATGGCCCCCCGCGCGAATCGCCGCCGTGTGTGGGGCATGATCGAGGACACTGCGGCCGACCGAGGCCTGATGCACAACCGGAACAATGGCATCGTATGGCGCCCCCCCTCACCTCCCGCCTATGAGCGGGCCGTCAGGATCGACCCCGAGATCAAAGGCAAGGGAGGGAGGAACCACTCACACGCACACGGCCCAATGCACTTCTTGCCGATGTTTCCGTCCGTGTGTGTGTGTGTGTGTCAGCGTATTTGGATGCGTTGCCGGACGAGGCGATCGAGCCCCAGTACCGGGACTACATCGACCCCATCACGCTCAACTTCCCCTCCCGCCCCGTCATCACGCCCCACGGCACCGTGTACGACCTCTCACCACTGCTCAAAGAGCTCGATCGACGCCAGAGGTCCCCTCTAACGCGGCTGCCACTGTTCCCACACCAGCTGGTGCCGGGCCCTAGGTTCATCCGCGATCAGGTCCGAAATGTCAGCACCACAAATGCCCCCGTGTTGTTGTTTCTGCTGTTGTGTGTGTGTGTGACACAGTTGGAGAAGTACGGGCGGCGTCTGAAGGAGGAGAGGGAGGGGCGTGTGGCGGGGGAGGGTGCTGGTGCTGGTGTAGGGGCTGATGGCGACGGAGAGGGAGGGGGTGGTGGTCAGGGTGAGGATGAGGATCAGGGGGTCGGTGTGTCAGTGGAGGTGCAGGTGACGCCTGGGCTGCAGCGCAACATCAATATCAACAACACAGATGGCAGCCACGCCGGTGACAACACACACGTGCGTCTATCTTTCCCAGGTGAATACCTATGAGTGCCTGTCTCTCTGTGTGTGTGTCGGTCCGTCAGGAGTGCCCGATAGACTGGTTGAAGAGGTGGGTCACTCTCACATCAGACGCAAACCACAGCGTTGCCCATCTTCTCATGTGTGTGTCCGTGTCTCCGTCTGTCAGCTCCGTTGTGCGAGTGCGTTGGTGGCAGCCCTTACCCGATGGGCCCAAAGCCGCCTCACTCGACACAAGGCACGCACACACGCACGCGAACATACCCACCCCCCCACCAGATCCCACAACCATAGCCCCCTGCCTTTGTGTGTCTCCGTCTACTCAAGAACAAGGAGCTGTGCGATTTGCTCACCCGCGGCGGCCCTGACGGCCCCGAGGCATCGCTGCTCAAGTGGCTGCTCGACACCGTCGGCACAGACGACGACCCAGCAGCCGAAGGGGAGAGCGCTGCGGCGCGTTTGAAGAAGCGGGACATGGACAAAGTCAAGGCTGCCATCAAGACACTGCTGCAGGTGAGGTGCTCGGCTGATTGAGAGAGAGAGCAGGAGCATCTCCCGTCATCTCTCTCTGTGGTCTGTGTGTGTCAGGCTGTTGGGCCTCCATCGACGAGTAGTGGGGCAGCAGCCAGGTCAGGAAACTTACAGTGATCTGAATGTGTGAGCGAGAATGGTCGGGAAGAATCCATGCATCGACTCGGTGTGGGGCGGGAATTCGTTCGCTTTAGTTAGATGGATGATGCTGGCCGGACGGACGGACAAACGACAGATGAGCGAGACTCTTTCAACTGACTTACATGAGATGGATGGTGTGCTGTGCCTACGGCAATGGTTGGTGACAAATACCTTCATTCACGTGAATTAGGTAGGGTGCGTGGTGTGGGGGAGGGCCGGGGCAGCAGTGGCTGGCCGATGGCGACTGCCCGGTTGCCTTGCTGCCCTGCCCCGCCCCACCCCGAGGCACACCAGGAAGATGGTCTGTATGCAGTCAGTCGTCCTACGCTACGTCCCCGATACCCCCCACACACAGATGGACCACACATGGACAGACACCACACACCGTCTCGCTGCACACTTAGACACACATGGACACACACACAGACGCACACACACACACACTCATAGACACACATACATGTCATGGATACACACACATACATGATGCTGTAAATCGGATCGGTCTGTGCTGTGCGTGGCATGTTACGCTCTCTCCCTCACTCTGTTTTTTCTCTTTCTCTGCGCGTCATCCGCCGACTGATTCAAAGCCTTCCTCCTTTCCGTGTACGGTACAGGGAGAACCCTTAGATGGATGGCAACAGACAGACAGACAGTCGATAGATGGCTACACGTTTCTAGTTCCACTGACCAACATGAATGAATAGACGGACTGACGGACTATGGACGTGCTGTGCTGCAAGCGACCTTACCCACCCACCCACCCACACCCACACACCCACCCACGGACAAAAATACTGAAACACACCACACACATCCACATCGCTCCCACACGCGCCGTCTTGCCTGCCTGCCTGCCTGCTCTCCGCATGCACACATCTCCGTAGGTAAGCTGCGATCAGCATGCCATCCACTGATAGACCACACTCACACCATGGACAGACAGACAGACACACAGACTGGCCGAAAGGTGCGTGCCATCGGACTGTAAACGAATGCAAAGGAATGGTCAGAGCAAAAGGAAACCCAAATGAATGAACGAAGGGAAGGAAAAAGACGCCACCATGTATGCCCTGCCCGGCCCCTCCCTAAATGGGTGGATGGAAATGGAATGATGAATGACACTGTGACTGACTGGCTAACAAAACACACAACGAAATGGTTGGTTGATGGAATGAAGAAATGAGCGGATGAGTGAATGTATCTCTCACTCTCCCTCACGGATATCTGCAGACGGACACCAACGACAGACAGACAGACAGACAGGCGAAGAGGAGCCACGCAGTCAGCAGGACAGAAGAGGAGAAAAGAGGAGAGAAGAGCGTGTTGACATACGTGTGTTGTGTACACCAGACAGACAGACAGACAGATCGCTGTACAGCAAGCAGGAACAGAAGAAAAGAGAAGACAGAGAGAAGGAGGCAGCAACACCATCAGGTCAGGCATCCATCCATCCATCGGATCGCTGATGAAAAACACCGATCGCCAGTCAGTTTGTGTGCACGTGTATCATATATGTGTAGTTAGTGTACGTACACGCATGTGTGTATATATCCGTTATATATGCTCACACGTACACGTACATGTACATGTTATGGTCACACACGTACATGTACATGTACATGTACATGTGCGTCGAGAAGGAGAAAGCAGGAAAGAAAGCCAGAGAGAGAGAGAGAGGCAGGTACAGGTAGATAGACAAACAGAGAGGGAGAGAGGGAGTGCCCGCCACTTTTGCAGGCCTTCAATCAATGAGCGTGCCCGGAACGAACATGTAGTGAAGCCAGGCACCACAGTAATAAAATCGAGAATCAACCACCATCCCCTCCCCTCCCCTTTTTCCCGTGTGTTAAGACTCAGAAGCAAGGGAAACATGCATGGAATGGACTAGGGGCGCAACCAACAGCCATGAGCGCGTTTGCCCTCGACAGTCAGAGACACAGCGAGACAGTCAGTGGAGTGGGATGTGCGGCGAAAGCACCCAGCCGAGCAGCAGATTGATTGGAAAAAAAACGGATATCATGAGGATTACTCTTTCTTTCCAACGAAACTTGAGCAAGCATCGTGAATGCATGGCATGGACGGAACATACACATGTGTGTATCTCTGTGTCGGTCGCGTCGCATTGACTAAGGGCAACCAAAACCATGCACGCGGAAGTGTGTATGGTAGTAGTACAAGCAAGAGCAGCAGAGGAGAGAGAGGCTCACACGCAAACAAACAAGGATCGACGATCAGTCGATAACTACTTGTCTGTGTAACTCATTTGTATATTGTATTGGAGAAAGGAATATTGAAAAGTTGTTCAGTTGTCGCAGAGATCGCCAAAAGGTGGATGATGATGATCCCGAATCCCGAAAATGCTGCCCCCGTCACTCACAACACGCGCAACACAAGGGCGAGAGGCAAGACCGACAGACAGGAGGGCAACGGAATGCACAGCCAGCATACATACAGCCGGCCTGCGTCCATTGTTCGTCGTGAGAAAGCGCGTCAGCACAGCAGGCAGAAGACAGAGAGAAGGAAGAAGGAAAGGCAGGAGCACATAGCAGGAGAGGAGAGGAGAGGCGAGGCGAGGCGAGGAGAGTGAGGTGGGAGATGTCCTTGCACCCCCTGTGCGTATGCATGAAACTAGCTAGCTGCCCAGATGACACAGAACACATAGACAGACAGACAGAGAGACAGACAAACAGACAGACAAGATAAACACCAATGGTCGGTCACTCGTGTCACGAAGCCATTCACACACACACACACACACCCAGAGCATGTTCGTTTCTTTGACTCATAGAAGACAGGCAGGTGAATGCAGGCATGTATGTATTTCTGTTAGGGCACGTATGCATGTCGGTGAGGAGCGGCGTGGATAAAGAGCCCCCCTCCCCTTGGCTCCACACTCACCTCTCTCTACCTCTCTCCCTCCCTATCATCACTCACTGGTTGGTGACTGACTGCGGCGGCAGCAAACGGTGCGTCCGATCCATCCATCCATCAGTGGACGACGAGTGAGTGTATGGGCGTACGGACGGACGGGCGGAAGAAAATACCGATGGTCGACCGATGGATGGCCCGGCTACCCGCCCCACCCCTCAGTCCATCCCGCCCCATCCCTCGCTCCCAACCCGACAGTAGCGGCTTGGCTTTCCTAGAAGGCATGCGTGAATCTTTCTCAAGGGACGGCAGCAGCAGAGAAGAAAAAAAGGCGTAATCGATCTGTCTTCTCACTATAAAAACGACACGGATGGCAGCTGAGGGAGGTGGACGCCACGCCACGGCCAGCCATGAAAACCTCCCTGTGTGTGAAAGAACCCATCCATTCCCGGGCCCCCTTGGGTATTTATAAACCAGCGTAGCATTAGATAGCATTAACCAGCAGAGTAGCACTAGTGGGTAGCAGAGCGACCAACCAGCCAAGAAACAACAAGACAAGCCAAGAGAGGAAGGCAAGAGAGAGAGAGAACTTCTATGCCCCATTCATTCTTCTTCCACGAGCAGAGCATAGGCGAGCGCGGCAGGTATCAGCACAGACACACAAGTCAGCTACCGAGGAACCAGACAGACAGCACAACACACCACACAAGAGAGGGGAGAGGAAACAAGACGAGGAGATTAGCCTAGAGAGAGGAGGGTGGTGGAGAGGAGAGAGAGCCTGAATGAGAGCCGAGACCCATTCATTCACTACGCACTCACGTATGCTCTTCCTTATCGATCGCATCATTCGTCCACACGAGTGAGTCCCTGCCTGCCTGAGTGAATGCATGGATGGATGGGCGGCGGGTGGGTGAGAGGCCACCACACCGATCATCGGTTGGTCGGCCAAAAGTAAAAAAGTTGGATCGATCTGCGCGAGTGTGTGAGGGATGGATGCTTGGTCGGTGTGTGGTGCTCACTGGCTGGCTGATGCACAAAACGGCCCGGCAACGGTCAAAACTCTCACTGGAAGGAAGTGCGCTCACTCGAGATGGATGTGTCGACACGCAGATAGACAACGGTGGACAGGCAGGCAGGCAGGCAGAGATCTCTCTGGCTGGCAGGGTATGCAATCTCCTGGCTTAATTGGATCTACACATGGGTGGATAGTGGACACGACGGCAATACACACACGACATAGAACACACAGTCAGGCAGGCATTCACACGCATGGCATGTACATCGGTCGACACATGAGCCATCCATCCGTCCATCGCTTCTTCTCTCCTTCCTTCCTTCGTCTCCACCTCCACCGTGTGTGCTTAAATACCACCACACCACACCACACTTCACACGCACCAAAGCTCCAACCACGGCGAGCAGAGCAGGACTGCGATCCATCCATCCATCCATCCATAGTCTCATGCAGACCACTCCCCATTCCCGCCCGCTTCTCCTTCCATCGTTCCGTGGCTACCTGCCCGTCTGCCTGTCAGCAACCCAGGTGCAGCTCAGCTGACGGAACGAAGCTCGCCTCGCTCGCCATGAAAGAAAAAAGAACACAGCGACGCGCACACGCACCCACGTACCACCCGCTCGCATACACATGCACGAACACGCACAGACTGGCTCATGCCGGTCGGGTCGGGCGGTCGACAGAAAGGTAGAATGGGGGGCGGAGCATTTGCGTCTTGGATCCCATCTAGCTGACCTGACCTGACCGTCGTCATCTCATCTCATCTGTGTACATGATATGATATTGGTGTGTGTAAACCAAACACCCCCCATGACATATTATCCCGCCCGCCCGCACTCACTCACATGCCTGCCTGTCTGACCATCCATCCATCCATCCAACCAACCATCCAAATGCCCACAGGCAGACACAGAAATGGACCGACCGACTGACCGACCTACACCCAAGCCAGCCCCCCCTTGTCCCTCCCTCCCTCCCCCCATGTCTGTCTATGACGCCTCCCCTGCTGCTGCTGCCGATGGTGACGAAGAGGCAGCCGCCCCGCCACCACTGGTGGACGATGCTCCCGCACCAGATGCCCCTTGCTGCTGCTGCTGCTGCTGCTGTTCCTGGCCTGCGCCCGAGTGGTTGGGTGGTGTGGGTCGTGGGGAGGGGGACGGCGCCTCTTGTGAGCTCTGGGAGGGGCGGCGGTCGAACTTCTGCTTCGAGAAGGACACCTTCAGCGGCCTGAAGGAGAGAGGGGACGTGTGTGTGATGTGAGACGCCTTCTGTGTCTGGTTGTTGCTCCACCTGTCTCTGAGCCGGTAGTTGTGCAGGTGGATGAGAGCTTGCACACCCTGCACCCACACACACACGGACCAGAGAGTGAGGGGCAGCCGGGCCATGTGTGCCTTGCCGGGGTGAGTCGTACCTCGTTGATGGACGCCATGCTGACGAGTGCCATCCGCGACTCCTGCTTCTCGCGCTGCGGCAGGAACTGGCAAACGCGCAGATCAGTCACAGGCCACCAACACACATACACACACACACACGTAATTGCGAGACGGTGCTGTGCTGCGTGCTTGTGTGTATGACGGTCTGGATGCTGACCCTGACGCCTCCGACTGTGCCGTACTGCGCAAACAGATCGGTCAACTCGCCCTCTGATTAAAATCAAGATTGTGACACACAGCGACCAGCAGCAGGTGATGAAGTGGCTGTCAGTGCTTGGTTGTGTCGGTGGCTGGCTGGCTGGCTGACCCTACCCTGCACAGTGGGTATGATGTTCGCAACGTGCAGCACGGGGCTCGGATGGCAGGCATTCCGCAATATCCTGTCGTTCATCGTCTGCACCACACCACAAACAAAGAGCACAGCACAGCACAACACAGGGGGCCATCTCAATGGATGCTGGAACCAACGTGTTTCTCCTGCCGTCGTCTGTCTGGCCTGTGCGCCGCCCCACTCACCCGTCCGAATGCGTATCTCTGCTGCTCGGCGGTGTAGAGCCGCGTCCGCACTGTCTTGGGGTCCTCCATACGGCCGGAGGGATAACTCGCCGGCACACTACACGACCCCCCCACCACACACACACGCAAAGCGCAATTTGTCATTTGTCGATTCTTTGTAAGTGCGGTCAGCTTACGTGACTTCTTGGTTGTTGGAGAAGCCCACTCGGATGAGCTTGCCGTGGATCACCACGCCCTGCACACCACACACAGAGACTGGCTGACAATCGTGTGTGAGTGGCCAAAGTGAATGGCGTGCCTGCAGGAAGTGGTGCGCCAGAATGGCGAATATGGCGTCGGCGAACTGGATGAGTGCGGTGTCGCCCCTCTTGGCGAGTATCTTGACCCGGGTCACGATGCCGTAGAAGGAGAACAGGTTGAACAGGTGGTCGCACGTCGTCACGCTGTCGTCCAACCCGTAACAGATTATCACTGGCGTCTGAAGGAACACGCACAGAGCCACATGGAGCAGAGAGGAGACGGATGGCACCCAAATCACCTTGCCCAACCCCGCCTCACGGACCTGCTGCAGGTTCCCCGACTGGATGCCGAGCAGCCCGACGAGCCTCGACGCCTGCTCAGGCGTCCATGTCGTCCCTCCCGGCAAAGCGCCACCCGGCTCGATGTGCGGACCCCCACCAGGCAACATCTGTGGGGGCCCGTGGGGGTGCGGCCCGCCCGGCATCCCAGGACCAGGGCCTATCCTCGCCGGCCCAGCAGCAGCACCAGGGGGCGGCCCCACACCGCCAGGCATTCCTATGGGCAGCCGCGAGAGTGGGCCCACAGGTGAGAGCGGCTTGAGCGACACTGGCGGCATGGTGGGGATGGACAGAGGGGGGTAGGAGGGAGGGCCGTGGGCGGAGGGGTGCGGGTGCTGGTGCGGATGTGGGTGAGCTGGCGATGGGTGGTATGGGGGGAATGGGGATGGCTGGGCCAGTGTGGTGGCGCCTGGGGGAGTGGCCATGGCCTGGGGCGGGGGTGCTCCCCTGCCGGGAGGAGGCCCCACGCCGCCCATCAGGGTGGACCCGCCAGCTGGACCGGCAGCACGACCACGGCCTCCACGCCGGACATCCTCCACTGAACGAACCAGAAACATATATCACACCAACACACAGATGAAATTAACGCACCTTCCCTCTCTGCATCCCTCCCTGTTTCCGTGTGTGTGTGTCGTTTACGTACGTTGTGCGGCTTGTGCCCTGGCCTGTGGTCCTGGGGGCAGGTTGGGGTTGTTGTAGTCGCGGCTCTTGGAGTTGTTGAAGCGCACCGTCAGCTCCGAGAAGGTCGAGTACTGAATCTGATCCACCGACACATCAACACATGGACAGATGCTCTGCGTATGTGCGTGTGCGTGTGTGTGGGCACTCAGCGCGCCTTAAGCGTGTTAGCGTCTCCGAATATGTTTTGGTTGTCGAGGTGCCGCATGGCGTCTGTGGCGTTTTTGGCGTTCGCAAACTGCACCATCGCCTGAAACGCACTCGGGTCTCGCGTGAACGTCACGATCTGCACCGCACACAAACATCCATCCATTCCATCCACCCCAGCCCAGCGCAGCCGAGCAGCCATGTGAGTGAGATGACTGACCTTTTCCACGATGCCGTATCGCGAGAAGATCTGGTGCAGGATGTCGATATTCACTGACATGCAGAGTAGACAGGGAGCCATCCATCCATCGTTGGGCCCATGACCACCCCTCCCCCCGACAGCTCAGCTTAGCTTAGGTTAGCTTACTTTCATACATGCAGTTGACAACGTGCACGAGCAGCACCCGTGACGACTCCCGCAGCGTCTGCAGCAGCTCCTTCTGCGACGCCACGTCACGCGCAGAGTACGCGCACTGCACCATCGTACCCTTCACTGTCGGGGGCGTCTGCTGGAAATACGTCAGGCAACGCTGGGCCGCTGACACAGACTACACACACACGTGGAGAGGGAGAGAAATGGTGCTTGTCTTGTCCTTGAGTCGGGTTTCTGTGTATGTCCCTACCGGCAGCTGGACGAACGCGTGTCCCTTTTGCGCTTGCAGCAGGATTCTGGGCGGCCCCCCCTCGCAGAAGGGCCCCACGAGCTTCTCCAGGTCGTCTTCCCTCACAGCCCTGTTGAGGCTGCGAAAGAACAGCGTGTTGGTCGGGGTCACGCTCGTCTGCACACCCTCGTCATGCTGACCCCCAGGGCCGCCTCGCAAACCCCCCCGGCCGCTCCCACGCTCCCCCTCAATGAAGCCCCCTCCCGGACCCACAGCAGCAGCAGCGGCGGATGACGGCACGGTGGTGGGGGTGGTGGCGGCGGTGGTGGCGGTGGGAGGTCTGGTGGCTGCCGGCGACCTAGGTGCAGGTGTGGACGTGCCTGTCTGGGTGCTGATGGTGGCCACTTGGGCGTGGGGGGATGTCACAGGGGTGGACGCTGTGGCCGCAGCGAGGCCAGGAATGATGCCGCTGGTGCTTGTGGCGGTTGGTGTGGACAAGGGCGGCGTGAGAGTCCCGGGGGTGATGGGCTGGGCGACAGGCGTCGTCGAGGATGGCACAGGTGGTAGGGCTGGAGCGGGGGAGTCGGACGGCTGGGCGGCAGTAGGCGCAGCAGAGGCAGCAGCAGCAGCAGTAGTAGCAGCAGCAGATAGTGAGGTGGAGTGCACTTGTGTGCTCATGTAGTAACATAGGGGTGTCGGGCCTCACAGGGGGGAAACGTGGACACCAGCCAGATAGCAGTACCGGACGCTGCACTCATATGACAGATAGACCTGTTGCCTTGCAACCAAACACTCCACCACCCAACACCTCGCAAGTAGCAGCCAGCAACACGTGCACGCCTGTCGCAGCCTTGGATCTTCGGCAGATGGAGGCCCGGCGAGCAGAGATATCCTCTTCCCCCAATCTCACAGCCCTTCTGCCGCCACCTCGTGTGTTGGCTTGACAACAGTCGGACTCGGCGACGCGCGAAGAAGACGGGAGGGGAGGGGCGGGTGTGTGGCGGCGTGCGGGAGTGTTGAGCCGATACGGTGAAGCTCTCCTCTGTCCTTCCTTGCCGCCTCGAAGTCTGCAAGCTTAGCCGTAGATCGCCCGTTATCTTAACGGTTGCATGCGACTGTGGGAATATGGTGGAGAAGGGTCAGCTTCACGGACGACGGTCCTCCGTGGATCTGTGGATGGCGCATGTGGTTAATGTCACCTTAAGATGACATGGATGAGACGCAGCCACTCTCCTGCACGATTACGATAATGTACACGAAAAAAGTGCTTTCACTCAGTCACTGCAGTCTCACTCTCAAGTCCTTCTGTCCATCCATCCATCCCCTCTATGATAAACGAACGAAGCTTATTGATCCGCGCGAAGAAGCTGTCTCTCTCCCCTTCTCTCGCACCTCGCCAGACGAGGGCCACGTCGCTGGGTCGACAGCAACGTGGCTAACGTCAGGAAGGACGCGATGAAGGGAACAGAAAAGCTTCAGTCAGCCGACATGAACTGATCAATGAACGGTCTGTCTGTCTTGTCTGTCGAGTGAGAGGGCGGCGAAAAGAGACCCACACATGCACCCCCCCAGTGCACACACAGGAGGACCACACTGCGTTCGAGGCCCCCGCTGCGGTGCTTTATCAAAACCGATGACCGCCCTCTCGCTGCTTTGCTCGCTCGTCGTCAATACTTAAATATGGTGAAGGTGAGGATCTCTGAATAGTTTGCAACAGACAGACAGAGAAGGGATAAGGGCAGGCAGGGAGGCAGGCAGAGAGGGAGGGAGAAGGGGAAAAGACGAAACTGCGACCAGAATGGACCGATCGTCCACCCGTGTGGCATGGATCCATCCGTGTGCCCACCCACACAGACAAGACAGTCAGCCACACACGCCTCCATGCGATGCGATTGTACGGAGCAAAGGAACGTATACAAAAAAGGCGCCCATCCATCGACGCATCCACACGCACCAACACACACACACATGCAGGCAGGCAGAGCAAAAGTCACGTGACTCGTCACGTCGCCGGCCGGGTCAGCTTAGCATGCGTTGGGTCTGCCTTCGCCGCTCCCGTCCTCATTGCAGTCGCAGACGTCCCAGGAGTAGCCGCCGTACTCCTCGCCGCAGCCGCGCTGGGTCTTGCACCAGGGCTCGGGGTTGCCCACCGTCGTGCACTTGGTCAGCTTCTCGCCGTTCAGCTCGAACTCGAACTTGCACAGGCAACCATTCTTGGTGAAAATCGGCCGGTCCTGAAGTGAAGTCAGCCAACGCACACACACACACACACACACGTGTGCACAAACAGAGAGACAAGACAGTTTGGGTGTGTGGGTGTGTTGCGGGTGTGGTGTGGGTGTGGGTGTGTCGTGGATAGTTACCTTGGGGTCGACGGTGTCGTAGATGGCCTCAGGGATGAGGACGTTGTCAATCTTGTAGATGACGCAGTTGCTGGCCTTGACGGGCTCACCCACAATTCTGGCCTGGAAGGGCTCGATGCCCAGCACCGGACCATCGTCGCCCGACGTCACGGGGATGTCCAGGCCGGCAGGAGTGGCGAGGTCGCCCTCGATGGCCTCCGCTGACGCCACCTCGCTCTCCATGGTGTGGTACTGCAGAAGGGTGCTAAGCAGCTCGGCGTTGGCGGGGTCGCGGGCCTGCTGGGACAGGGTGGGCGGCGCGTCGGCGAAGGCCTCGTTGATGGGAGCGAACACAGTCAGATCGGGAGCCGTCTCGAGGGTCTCACGTTGGCCGCTCGCAAGCGCTATCATGGCGAACATCGAGCGCAGGTCCTGAAAGACAAGCACACAGAGGGGAGGGGAGAGGGACCACACAAGTCACATGGAGGAGTGGGTGGGAGGGAGAGATCTGTCTGTTGAGTGCGGTGCTTGTGTTCGTTACCGGATCCTTCGAGATTGTCACATAGCAGTTCTCCCCCTGCAGAGATCTCAGGCTGCCCTCGCCCGCCGTCACCACACCCACCAGGGCCACCAGCACAACCGAAGCGAGGACGCGGGACATCATGACTGACACTGGAGGGCGGCTTGCGATACGCAAAAACGGAGTTACAGAAAAACAAAAGTGCTTTGCGTTGCGATAGAAGACAAGTGGTGATGTAGACGCGAAAGCAATGGTCGTCCTTCGCTCCCTCCTCGCGAGATCCGATTGAGAAGCGCGCAGCAAACCCTAAATTCCGTGAAACTGCTTGCTGCTGTGTCGGCCCCTCCATAATTTGGTCTTTGCAACGCAGCAGCCGGCCCTAAGAAACCCCAATGATCTGGTCTTTTGCAACGCAGCAGCCTGCACAGACACTGCTGTCTGTGTTTCTGATCTTCTGCCCTTTCCTTGGATCTGCCTTCCATCCTGCCTCGCGGCTGTCTCTGGTTCCTTCACTGAGGCGGCACCATCATGGCGCCAGACTGACCATGACAGGTGGACAGATTGAGCAAAGAGATGAGGAGAGGTGATTCATTCACTGACTTGGTTTCGCTCATTTCAGTGCGTTTGCCTTCTGCTGCCGTTCAAGAGGATGTGGCCCTCTCCGGCGGCGCTGTGTCGGCGCCTGAGTCGAACCCGCTGGAAGATCTCAAGATAGAGCTGCTCGAATCAGCGGCGGCATCGGGTCGAGGACAGTTTGCACTGGAGGGGGCGAGCAGAGCAACCTTTGACTCCATCTTGGCTGACCTTGAAGCTCTCAATCCCACCCCGGCCCCTGCAACCTCTCCCCTGCTTAAGGGCACATGGAGGCTGGTGAGAAGGAATCCGATCAGATGAGATCAGATGGTGTGCGCATTCTCATTCTCATGTAGGTGTATGCGTCGGAGGACGTGACTCGGTCATCGCCCTTCTTCTGGGCATTCAGGAAGGCCCTCGAGGGCATCAGGGATCCGCTGCGCACTTTCGGATCAGGTGAGTGAGGGTCAGACGGACACGCATATGTGCCGTTGACACACATTGATGCATGAGTGCTCGTCCAGATCAGCTGGCCGAGTCGCTGTTCGGCTTGACCGACCGGCTACCGTTCAAGAGTATTGGAGAGTCGAGGCAGAGGATTGAAGGTAGCCCCATGCCGAATCAACGATTCAGACCGGAGAGACTCACCAACCAGGTCAGTCAGTCGGCGGATCGACAGCCATACAACACAGCACAGCATGCCACACACAGCCCTGATACACATCAACATATCTTCTGCCGTCCTCTGTCTGTAGGTGAGAGTGGGTGTGTTCGGTCTGGGCGAGTCCAAGATGACGACCGAGTGCAGCGTGGCGCCACAGGAGGGGCCAGAGGCAAGAGATGATGTGCTCAACGTCACCATCGAAAAGACAAAGGTAGGCATGCAGGCAGACCGGCATATGGGTAAGCAGCACTCGCCCGGTGTTCATCTTCTGCCTGTCTGTCTGTTCCTATGTCCTGCCTGCGTCGTGGATTCCTGCAGGTGCTCGACAGCACCATCAGTAGGCTCCTGCCTTTCCTCGACGGCGACTCCGCTTACGAGTCGAAATCTTCCCTGGAGAACATCAAGCAGGGCAGCTCGGTGGTGGAGAAGCGCATATCCTTCCTCGACGAGGACCTCCGCATCGTTAGGAATGACCGGGACGGGCACGTGTTCGCTTACTGGCGGGTCTACGAGTCATAGATAGATCAGGAGACCCACCTAAACTGCCGTGTACATAGTTAGACAGACGTGTGGGTGTGGTGTGGGTGTGGTATGGTGTGGAGAGGGATGCCAGGCCAGCAGGCATGTCAGTGTGCGGCTGGCGGTTTTGATCGAGTGGGTGCAGAGACTGACAGACAGTTCATGGGCCACATCACGCGATGCGTGTGGCTGCTTCTTGTGCATGTGAGGTCTGCGAATGCAGTTCTATATCGCTGACATTACAGGCTGAAGGTGTCATTGTATTGCCTTGGATGTGACTACTCGATGGACATCGACTGGATGAACAATCGTTCAGAGGGCTGCAAGCAAATGCAATCCACAACCGCTCATTGGTTCAAAACACTCATTGGTTCAAAACACTGTCCAATATAAAACGTAGACAGCGATCAGTCTGCTTTCAGAGCTGCAGAGACATGCATCCTGGGAATACCCACCACTCCGATATAAAATAGAGACAGCGATGTGTCTGCCTTGCTCCTCCCCCCAGCTGTGTGTGGGTGGGGCGGGGCCATCAAAGACACGGCACGAAAGAATTCAAAAAGGGCGGCCATCATCATGCGTATCACACTCCGGGAGGGGCAAGTGGACGCATACGCGTAGGGACCTCTTACTTGAATGTGTCGGACTTCCGCCGGACTGCGACTGCACACATGCATATGATGTCAAGAAAAGCAAGCAGTCAAGGGCAATAAGGTATATTGTTCCATTCATCCTTGCTTCTCTCCTTGCTTCCCGACCGGTATACCTGTGATGCGCTGCCTGTGAGCAGTGGTGGCGGCACCGGGTGGTGCACTGACCGGCAGACAGACACCGGACAGAGATGGCATGCATCCCTGGATGCAATGGACAGAAACACACGGATCTACTTACCCGCTGTGACTGTGTGATGCTGTGGCCCTGGCGCTGGTGTGGGTGCTGGTGCTGGTGTAGGCTGCTGCGCCAAGTGTTGCTGCTGCTGCTGCTGCTGCCACCCCTCCACTTGAGCCACGAAAGGCGGTGGTTGGTATGGGGGACGAGCTGCGAAGAGCACACAGACAGACAGACAGACACACTCACCCTCACACTCACAGCCAGACTGAGACCCCAATCCCGTGTGTGCGTACGTCGTGGCGCCCTGCCCCTGGACCAATCGACCTAAAGGGCTCACAGACGAGAGGGAGTGCCGTCACAACACACCAGCGAAGCGCATGCAGATGCCACCTGTACCTGGCGGAGGCCGGTTGGGATTTCCACGCCACTGATTGTCCATTCTCAACCGCCACACATGTCAAGAAAAGCAGTCATCCTCTTAGACCGCGGTGTGTTCCTGAAGGCAGCGATGTGTTCCTGACACACATACATACAAGCTTCGAATCAATTGCTTCGAATGCTGTCTACGTGGCTGGCTGCCTGTCTCTGCTCACCGGCCTCGGGACCTGCCGGAGCGGAACACTAACATCAGCTGCCCCCGGCGTGGAACCCGCCGCACCACCTCAGAAGCAGACACCCCTCAGGCAGACCGCAGAAGCCATCAGTTCGCCACCATAGACGTACAGTACATGCCAGCTAGATCACCGAAAACGTCTTTCCTTCACTCATCCCGCCGCACCACCCATGTACACCAAGCCCACAATGTACCGCCCGCATTGGACGATGATTGGCGTGTTGCGGGCGATGACCGGGCCCTGGCCTCTCAGCAGCAAGCGGGTGCCGCCGATGTCTGCCGCAGGCATGTTCTGGGTCCTTCTGTGCTGAACGGCCACCACCAAATGGTCACTGCATGCAGACGGCCACTAGGTGTACAAGTCACATGAGTGAGGCAAATCGCTCTTGTGATGACTCGCTCACTGCTCAAAGGGAAGTGTGAGTGTGCCTCCATGGTTGAAGAAAGCAATCAGGCGTCCGTCGGGCGAGTCACGCTGAAAGAAAGACATGGAGGCAGACAGACAGAGACGTTGAATGCCATCTAAATGACTGCCCATGTGACTGCCTGCCTGTGTATCTGCTTACCGGCTTTTGCGGGGTGACGGTGAGTACGCCCAGCACGTCGTTTGTAGATCGGAAGAATACCCTCAGGTGGCCACGGCGTGAAGCCCTTCCAGCTGCATCAATCAAAGACACATCAATGCAGGCATGTGGATATCCATGCGATCGGTCGATTGATTATGCACGTGGTGGTCCTGACAGTGCGTCTCCATCCACTGTGATGCTAAAGACCATCACCGTGGGCACACGGCCGATCAGAGCCATCCTCACGCGAGTCCCTGCCCAGACACATAACGCAGATGCAGATTGATGGACGTCAGATTTGCCTCACTCACTCTCACCTCCAAACATGTCCCCTGGCGCGCGTCGCAATCGGCCACCAACCACGGATCTTGTTGCGCACCCGCCACCGCATCTGGTCGCAGATGCGCATTCGCCTGCCGGCGCAGGTGCCTGAAGGCGGCAAACACAGCAAACACAGCACTCGCATTCGCCGCCACGCCCAGATGGCGGGCAAAGTCGTCAAGCGGACGCTGCACGATTTGGTGATGTTCGACCTTCACGATCTCCAGTTCGCGGTCTGAGAAGCTCTTCCTTGTCCACCACTTTGTCACCGTCTCCTGTTCGCATAGTTTGGTGAGGGTGGCGTCGCTGCTTACACACAAGAGGGCACAGGGAACTCCTCGGGGGTTGACTGGGGCAGCTTGGGTTGGGGCAGCAAGTACACGTCTTCGAATTCTCGGTGGCCATACCTCAATCTGCCATTCCTCGTGCCGTCCGGTTCTCTTGTCAGTGAGGCTTGGTGCCTCATGACGCCTAGCGGGGCGTAGGCGT
>CDMY01000499.1:104865-126649 GCA_001179505.1 Vitrella brassicaformis | reverse complement strand
CCAAGCCTCACTGACACTCTGTATCACCTGCAAAAGACATACAACACAATGTCTCCATGTCCCCATCCATCCATCCATCCATCCATCCCTTTACATTCCTGAAGGTGTCGAGCTGGTTGGGGTGTTGGGGTTGGCGAGCACTGGCGAGGCCGCCTTCGGCACAGGAGTGAAAACGGGAACCTCCCCAACTATGTGTGGCTTTCGTCACCTGGATTTGTAATAGTCGGGGCGTCACCTGCAGAGCTGCAGAGAGAAACATGTGGTCGGTCCATGTTGTCGTCCGCCAGCCTCACAGCTGCAAAGGCAAGGAGAATGGGCGGAAAAGGAGCGGCCGACATCAGCACAAGGAGGGAGGCGATGGGAGAGCGAGAGAAGGAAGGGCGGAAAGACGCAGAGAGCAGAGTACATGTATGGCGGATGAAAAGGAGCAGACGTGCGGTTTTCTGCTTTTTAGAAAAACGCCTGTCCCGTCTCCCAGTCTCGATGTACAAGCGTCGCGCGAGCTGAGCTTGCACTCAGGTCGAGCCGAGCGGTCGAGACGAAACTGACTGACTGATTGACGACTGACTTGCACCCGTATGACGGCAAGTATGACGGTGAGTTTCGCTGACTGATATGTTTGATTCTGTGCAGTGTCGTCGTGATGGGCTGATGGACTGTTACGGTGTCATGCAGGCCGACAGAGGTGCCCCTGCCAACGCCAAAGCCGCCGAAGAGCTGCGAGAGAGGGACATAGCCGTGGCCACGGTGAGTCACTCACAGTTAGCTGCACATGCGGAAGTGACCCTTCCCTGAGTGTGTCGGCGTCTTTTGACTGACCAGGGTTGGCTGGAGAGGGAGTGCAGTCTGCGGCTTGACGGCCGTGAGCCTGTGCGTGTGGGTCGGTTCGGCAGTGTCGTGGCGATGACGGACGAGGGCGGCCGTCGAGTGGCCGTCAAGATACTGCATGAAGGCCACGACTGCGCCACGCCGGTACGCATGCGGGCAGCCTCGTTGATTCTGTCACTGTCTCTCTGTTTGTGCTGTCCTGTGTCAGGCGGGCGAGTACGTCCACACGGGCAACGATCTGTGGCTGGCCAGCTGCCGCCGACACGGCAGGTCCCACCGCAACATCGTCAACGTCCACGACGTCTACCACATCCCCGGCCCCAACGGCGAGCGCCTCACGGCCTATCGCATGGAGTGGATCGACTGTAAGCAGCCAATGAACTGAATGGATGAGCCAGTTAGGCAGGCAGGCAGGCAAGTCAGTTGCCCTTGCCTGCATGTGCATGGCGAAACCAATCCTCGTCTCTCTCTCTCTCTCTCTGCGTGTTGTGTGTGTGTCTGCGTTGATATGATGCAGTGACGCTGCAGGAGGTCGACCTGTCCCACCGGCGGCCCCGCGAGGCCATGCTCGCGCTCAAGCAGATCGGCGACGGCCTGTGTGCGGCTCTGGGGCAGCTCCAAGACGACTTGCTGGTCCACGGAGACATACACGTAAGTGAGCCAACGGAGAGCAACGCACAGACTGTGTGTGACACAGACAGACGCGCTTATGTAGTTAATGTGTGTATATCAGCCACACACATGTGATGTGATGTCGTGTGATGTCATATGCTGTCATGTGCTGTGTGTCCGCTGGTTGGTTGGTTGGTTGTCTCTGCAGGGGAGTAACATTGGTCTGCGCCAGTCGGCTGACGGAGCATACGAGCCGGTCCTCATCGACCTCGACAGGCTGAGGAGAGACCCAGCGGCGGGGCGCCACGGCCGCCCACCCGGACAGCCACTGGGGCAGGTCGTCGCGCCACAGGAAGATGTAAGTGCGTCCACATACATGGAGACAATGCACTGATTCACTATGGTGTTGTGTTGTGTTTTGTGTGTGTGTGTGTGTGTGTGTGTGGCAGGGTCCGCGTGTACTGGACATGGGCCGTGATGTGTGGTGCGCCACGCGCACTCTGCTGAGGTGCTGCAGCGATGCAGCAGTGCCCCACGATCTGGTCGAGCTCATCCAGCAGTTCCACGACGAGTCAGCGACATTCCCGAGAGACGCTGCCAACGGAGTGAGTACATGCGCCACACACACCCACACACAGCCCCTGCTGCGCTGCACTGCACTGCACTTCACTCAGTGCATCCATGTCTCGTTGTGTGATTGTGATTGTGTGATTGTGTGCAGGTGCGTGACGCTCTGCATCAGTTTGCATTAGAGCTGAGCCCTGACGACGACGACTGGCCCGACCTCGACTCGGAGGAGGACCGCCACCATTTGAGTGCGGATGTGCGTGTTGAGGTCGGAGAAACGAGACGGCAGCACGGCACCCCGAGCCCGCCACCAGCTCTCGCCTTGCTGGCGCCTCCGAGTCACCAGCCGCCCGCCCACCACCTCATGGCCCACCCGCTGGCCGTGCCACTCCATCACGGACATGCCTCTCACTTCCCTCCCCCTCCCCCTCCCGCGCACCACCTTAAGGTGCCCACAGCCACGCCAATGCCGCCTCACATGAGTGCCGCCCACAGGCCCACACGGCCCATCGCCGCCATCTTCCGAGGAGGCCGTCAGCTGTGTGCCGCCCCCGGCCCACACACACAGACACCCGCACCCGCACCCGCACCCACAACCGCCGTCGCCCCGACTTTGGCACGGAATACGCCCCCGGCCGCCAAACCAGGCAGCGTCCGTCCCCTCATCGTCACGCGCCAACCGCCCGCTGCCGAGCCCACTCGACGTGCAGAGCGGCCCGTCGTCCACCGGCAGCTCGTCACCGGCTTCCACGTCCAGAACAACACTTACTTGCGCGACAAGGCCACCGGCAAGCTGACACTTGTACGCACCGAGCCAATCATCCTTCCACGACCAGTGCCGCTCTTGAGGATCACCACTGGCTAAAGGCAGGGAGGGAGGGAGGGAGGGAGGAAGGGACGTGTGCGTGTTTGTGGGGGGGGAGTGTGTGCTGGGGGGAGTGTGATTGCTGGGTTGTTTTGAGGGCGGGGCAGATGGACAGGCAGACAGACAGGGTAAAGGTGACAATCGTGGCTAACGGCTAACAAGGAGGGAGAAGATGGATTCTTTCTTTTTTGAGCTATGTGTGTGTATAATGCCGGCCGGCCGGCCGGGTGCGTGTGTGTACTTTCCATTCATGTGGCGGCCGCTTGCGTGTGCTGTGTGTGTTTTTCTGGCCCGCCCGACCTTTTGGGTCGCATTGGCTCTGAACAAGCAGCGCACTTGTGGTGAAAGCGATCGGGATTCTGTGTTGCTCGTGAGGTGCTGCCTTGAGGGTGCACACAAAGAGAGAGGTGGGGCAGCTCCCAGACGGCGAGTGAGAGATGATCCATCGATGATTGTCAGAATTGGCACTGACATATGTCTTGCCTTTCCCTTGCGACCATCCTTTAGAACTTCATATGCAGACCTCTCAGACACAAAAGCAGCCAAGAGCATGTCCGATGCCGCATCGCTATTCTCCTACTGTCTACCCGTCATGTTCCTTTTCGCCTAACCCTCCCTCTGCTCACTCACACGAAGACCTCCTGTGTGTCTGTGATCGGCTGTCGGCATCTCGGGCACAGCCGCTTTGCCAAAGGGCCGCTCATCAGCCGACCAGCACAATCACCACACAGACACAAATGACGCTGCACACACACACACGATCAACGGAGACATGGGGGCATCTCTGTGGGTGCAGGTGTGCTTACACATGGGATGAGTAGAGTGTTCTTGTCCTTGTCCATGCACACGTCACACTTCAAATGTTCGCCATCGTCCGCTGCACTGGCCAGAGGGGCGCCGCTGCCCGATGATGGTGAGCTGTGCTGCTCCATCTGCTGTTGAGTCTTCGCCTGAGCAAGCCTGCATAAAACAGCATGAGACACATGGACATCGTGTACGACAGGCCCGCTTGATACGTGCGTCAATTGGCTCACTTCCATTGTGTCTCTTGCAGCTGCCGTATCAGCGCATCCTTTTCCTCTTTGGCCTTTTCTTCCCTCTGTCTGGCAGCCAGCTGTGTCTTCTCAAGCTGCCGACATAGTTGGTCCACCAGACGCTCGCTGTCACTCGCCGAACCAGCAACAGCAGGAGCGGCAATCGTGTCCCTCTCTGTTCCGCATCGAGGCAAACCGGTAGTAGCCGATGGGAATGGCTGACAGGCGACCGAAGAGGCCAAGGCCGAGAAAGCAGGGGGCGACACTGGCACATGGCTGCTGCTGCCGCTGTTCTTGTGGGTGGTCGGTGTTGGTGCCTGATCTGCATTATGACGCAAAGATGAATCGAGTGGGCTGACAGGAGCCGCAGGAGGGGGACACTGCATTTGACGGGCCAATGCAGATGGGCCGAGCGGACGCGCAGGTGCGGGGGGAGGGGCATGCTGTGGTCGGGGAGGCAATGCAGAAGGGCTGACCGACGGCCGTACATACGTCGGGACGAGGGGCGGTGGGCCGCTAAAGCAGACATGACACGGACACGATGGCAGCCGAGCTGGGAACACGCCCATCTGTGCGCGTGTGTACCGGTGTCTGCGCGATTGTGCTGGCGTGGGCGTGTCTAGGCCAGTGCCGCCAGACGAGGAGGTGGCAACACCATCAGTCCTGCATGGCGCAAAACACAGAGGGGAGACAAGACGCATACAGTGGCCAGCCAGAGCATCAATGGGCCTCAAATTACTTGAGTATCTGTCTTTGGTTGTACGGCTCCTGGCATGTGGCGACAAGCGGCTGTCGTTGCTGTTTGTTGTCTTTCTTCTTGTTCTTCTTTCTGCAGACCACGGGTATGAACTCGCCATCGCTGGCCTCGGCCATGGGAGTGGCGGGGGCAGGCACAGCAGATGCAACACTACACGATGATGAAGGGACACCAGTGCACACGCTTCAGACAGACAGCACAGACCGAGAGAGAGTACCCACGCCAATAGAGCGTCTTCACTGTGTGTGCATGCGCTTACCTTTGAGGATCGGCAGATGAAGTGGGAAGCGGCCACTCGTCTGTCTCGCCATCGTTTGTAAGGCCATCGTTTGTAAGTATGCCTGCCGACTTGCTGTCTGATGATACGGACGGCACCGACAGCTCCTTGTCTTGACCAACCCCCTCACACACCGGAACTCGCCGAGCAGATGCAGGCTGGGTCCCGCTGCCGGTCTTGCTGCCCTTCCCACCGCCCTTTTTGGCCTTCTTGGCCTTCTCTTTCGCCTCCTCAGCTATGAGCTCCTCGGCGATCTTGGCGGCCGTTACAGCTTCAATCTCTTGCTGCTGTGTGTGGCTCCCTTTGCAGATGTCTTGTTGGATCTCCAGGACGTAGCTGCGAACGCGGCGCTGCAATGCCGTCTTGGTGGGGAAAGTGTCAACTGATGCACCATGTTCCAGGAGCGTGCGGATCACTTGCTTGGCTCTGTCTATCTCCTCGAGCGGGGCCTTGTCTCTCAGCCCCATATAAAGGCTGCCGATCGCGGTGTACATTGGCCATTTGGCCCCGGTGGGATCCTTCCTGTTGATTTCCTCAGGCCCCAGCTTGCCACATAGCCACTCGACAACATCCGGAGTTCCCTCAGCCACAGCGATGTCAAGTGGGCTTTCTCCCCGTGCGTTTCTCGTGGTAAGCGGGGCGCCGTGCGCAGCTAACAGGTCCAGATAGAGGCGCATGAAGTCGCATGAGAGTGAAAGCGACACCCTCTCCAGCGCCGCGCTGTGCATAGGAGTGACACCGTTCTCGTCCTGCTCGCTGGCGAGGGAGGGGTTACAATTAAGCACTCGGCGATAGACGTCTAGCAGAGCATCCTCGTATTCACGGCTCGGCTGGGAGGGAATGCCTTCATTAGATGCTGGGAGAGAAGCCAAGCGCATCCCGACTGTCGCCGCGCCAGCCGTCAGCAAGGCATCAACAACCATCACGTTGGCATACCGGCAGGCGTCATGAATGGGCCCACTATGCTCAAACGATCCACCGTCGATGTCAGCTCCAGCAGCGATCAGGGCCTCAACGACTGCCCGCTGTGTCTCACGGGATTCCCACGCAGGCAGCTTCAAGTCCTTCACCACTTCTTCTATCATCTCCCCACTCGCGTCTCTCCACACATCAACAGACGTGTAGGTATTTTTGACGGCAGCAGTGAGCAAACTAACGGGTCCGTAGGACGACTCAGAGTCGACACGAAGACTGACACCCGCTGTAACATCGGCCCCTCCTCCGACGAGACGCGCCACGTCGTCGGCTGATGTGAGGCTTCGATTTGTGATCTTGATTGCGAGTTCCCTAGTGACTAAAATCGTGGGAAGGGTCGGGCTGTTCCGGCCTTGATGGACAATGATACAGTTCTCCAAGGAAGACGATATCTTCTCCTCCATCTGAGCGGGCTGCGGGTAAGTCTTCCGAATCGTCGTTACCGCATCTCTCCCCCCTTGATATTGTTGCTGTGCTGCGTCACTCGCCGGCGGCTGCATCTCTTCTTGGATGTCTTGTAACAGCCTACGCACGTGGTGCGCCTTTGGTGTGCCTGTCGGGAGTGATGCGATGGATGCACCGTGGGCAAGCAGAATACGGATCGCCTGCTTGTGTCGGTTGATCACATTGGGAGAGGCCTTCTGTCTCAGCAGCTCATTGAGATGAACGCCGGCGGCTGCCAAAGTACCATCTTCTGATGTCTCCTTCGCGACCTCCTCAGGCCCCAGCTTTTCGCACAGCCATCTTACTACAGACGATGCACCCTTAATCGTGTTGCAGTGGAGTGCCGTGAATCCCTGGGCGCTCTTCGCGGTGGGAGACGCGCCGTAAGCGGCCAGTATGTCCAGATAGTCCCCTATGAACTCTGGCGAGAGTAGAAACGACGCATTCGCTGCAGCTGCCGAGTGCATGGAGAGCATTCCGTCACTGAGCTGTTCGTGGGCGAGTGCCGGGTCATGCTCCATCAATCGGCGATATACAGACAGCAGAGCGGTCTCGTACTGTCGGCTCGGCTTTTGTAGAGTGATCCCTGGACGGCGTTCTGGTAGAGGTGGGAGCCTGGCTAGTCGCAGCCCCCGTGTCGCCGTCCCAGCGCTGAGCAACACCTCGAGAGCCGTCATGTTTGCAAACAGGACAGCCGCCACAAGGGGATGGGGCTCAGCTCTGCCGCCATTCACGTCTGCTCCATAGGCGATGAGCGCCTCGAGCACCACCCGTTGCAGCTCGCGAGAGGGCCAAATTGGGAGGTTCAGCTGCTTGTCATCATGCCAAAAGACAGGATTGGTGAAGTTCTCACTATCGATGGCCAAAGACAGCAAGTTGACAAGCTTCTTGTCGTCAGAGCCGAAGATAATATAGAGGTCCGCCTTGCTATCCGCTCCTGCCGCGACGAGACGAGCGACATCCTCCGTCGAAGTTAGAGTTCGGCAAGCAATCATGGTCGCCAGCTCCGTAGTGGCAGGATTGGTGCTGTCGAAGACATAACTCTTCAAGCAACTCTTCCTCTCAGTAAACTGGGAGCAGGCGGCCGACATCGTCAGTGAACAAATCAACTACTTGTACTGCACACACCGGCCGGCATCCCCGCAGAAAAGACATGAGAAGACGGGGTGTCATTTCGTGTCCACTCCGACATAGCGTTCACCCGTATTCTCATCTGAGCACCGGATGCAATTATGGTGTTTCGGTATGGGTCCTCCCTTCAAGTTCCTCCGAAACAAAAAGGACGGGCCCCCCGTGCGAGCTAAGCATCCCTCGTGGCGGGTCAGTCAGTCTGGCAGGTGCTGCATGACGCTTGTGCTGTGTGTCTGCAGAGCCACTCATTCACCACGGCTCACTCCCCCCGCCTCTCTGCTGTGACGGTGTCTGGCTGAGGTAAGCAGAGCATCCCGCCCTGCCATGGCACTCGTCTGACTGACTGATTGCCATTTCCTCGTTTGTATGTCCTTCCTCTTTTGATTCATTCAGATCTCTCACCCACCGAAGGCGTCGTCGTCGCATCACATGCCCCCCACCACTCCCCGGCCCCCCGCCGCCCCTCCGGCAGTCCCCTCTCTGCCCGACCTTGCCATCACCAGGGCGGCAGACATGGCCATGTCACCCCACCCCGCCAGACGCGCCAGACTCCGTCAATGCATCCACAGATTGCCGCAGGCCGAGGACAGCACCGCACTGACACTCGTCGAGCAGCGCATAGAGGAGGCCATTGGTCGTCTGGAGCTTGACGACGTCCTGGTCTTCGATGTCGGTGGTCTGGAGGACGGCTTGAAGGTGGTTTATCTGCTGGAGCAGGGCAGTGGCGACGAGTGGCGGGGGATGGGGCGGTTCATTCGGCTGGCCACCATCTATCTGCTCACACCCACTGCCACTCTGCCCTTGCGGCTGTCGGCTGATGCACTGCCCACCCCAGCAGCCCTCCACCAGCTGCCCCTCGCCATGGCCGTTTACAAGACCATCGGCCACCGCCTCACCTACCAGGGGACGAGCCTGCAGCTTCAGCGAGCCAACAACGATGCTTATCGGATCGGAAATGAGTCGTTCCGTGTGCTGCCGTTGAGTGACCTGCCGGCCAACTATCCCTATCGCAGCGGCTACAAGACAACTGATCCCGTTACCCGCCGGGCCGACTACCTCTACCGCTCATTCGCCTCGTCCTTGGTGCTCACGCTGCTCGAGCGGTGGCACCATCAGGAGGGGGTGGGCCACAGGCATGTGCTGAATGCACACATCGACCGTGGGGACCCCCGCTATCGCCGTCTGCTGACAGAGGGCATCAGCGAGCAGCAGGGCATCGCTGTGGACTTCCGCTTCGACTTCGGCAATCTCAATTATGCCAACCCAGAAGATCGTCGTCGTGTGATTGTGAGCGGCTTCCGGCCCAACGACAGGGTCGCTGCATTTCTGGAGGAGAGCTGGGGCTATATCAATCTGTGGACGACCGAGCGGTCTCTTGGCGACCGGTCTCAGCCGCTGGTCGACCGCTTCCCGCAGTCGATGCCCCGCTGGAGTGCCGTGCTGAGCCACTTCGACTTGGCGGATGACGTCATCAACAGAGGGACGGTAGTGGGATGAGGGAGGGAGGGAGGGAGGGGGATTCCCCCGTGTATGCAGACTAGCTGACTGTTCATGAGTGAATGAATGCTCAAGTCATTTGGAGGTAATCGAATACGGTCACGTCGGCCACATCAGATGCAGCACTGACTGCATCGCTACTACGCGCACACACATAAATGACGCTTCAAATCGGCGTCCGTGCACCCATCCGTCCGTCCAAGAGGCACACTCAATCGCAAAACCCGACCCCACTCGCCGCCAGCCACTTGTCGAAACACCCCCCCCCTCCCGGCAGTTCGTCAGTCGTCACCTGCCGCCCGTAGCGGCAGCCGCGGCGCGTCAGAGCTCTCCAGTTCGGCTTTCGCCTCGGCCTGCTGCTTGGCCTGCTCCGCAAGAATGCGGTCGAGCTTCTTGCGGGCGGCCTCGAGGCGCTTCCTGCACACACATACACGATGGCGTCCATCCATCCATCGATCCATCCATCCATGTATGTGTGGAGGTGAGCTGGTGTGCGCACCGTTCGTCTTCGACCCACTCGAAGTCGTCGGGCCGCATTTGGTAAAAGGTGAAGGCCATCTCAAAAGCCATAAACATGACCAAACCGATCGCCGTCAGATTCCCCTTCAGACGAGGACTGAACGCCTTGGGCGTACCTGCACACACACACACACACACAACGCACACGGTGAGCCATGACCGCCGCTACCCATCCGCCGACGTACCCCTCATGAATTGGTGGAACTGTTCGCGAGTGAGCTCAAACTGCGTGGGCGCCTTGGTCGGCCGCGCGTAGCCCTCGTTGACCGAAGGATTCCTCGGACGATTCATCTCAACCTCCTCCCACTGAGCAACACACAGCACACGGGACGGCAATTGACAAACACACAGAGAGCATCCATCGGGCTGCGTGTGTGAGGTGTCCATCACTCCTCGAGCCTACCGTTTCCAAAGGCCTATTGTCCATGGGCTTGTACTCCCAGTACGACTTGAACGGCTTGTTGTAGTGTCGCCTGCCGCCGTCTGACCACCCCACACACGACTGCGAGGCCGATGCCGCCACAGGCCGGCGGACGCCTCGGAGAGCGACAGAGGCCCGAGCCAAAGCCATCGAGGCAATTTTGAAACAAGGCGGTGATCTCTCCGTGCCACGGCCTAGCAACGCACTGTTGTCTGTGTGTGGTCTTCCGATCTGCATCCAGTGCGAGCTGAAATTCTTTCAAGCTCGCACCTTTGTGAGTCAGAAAGGAGGATTGGAGGAGTGTATAGTGCTGTGGTGGCCTGGAGTCCGGCTGTGGTGTAGCTGCTGGTCCTTCAGCGTTGATTCACTCATCGACGAGCGCTGGAGAGCCGGCCAGAGGCGAAGCCCGGCCGTCGAGGGAGGCGGGAGGCCTCACACAGGTCAGCCACCGGACCGAATGCAAAGCAGGGGGAAACAAAGGCAAAGCAACGCACAAACAGCCCTCTCTATCTGTGTTGTGCAGGTGGATGGTAGGATGGCTGGAGTGACTGATTGGCTTTGGTGGGCGTGAGATGGCGGCTGCCGCCTCTCATTCGTCGGCAGATCGCATGCCGCCGTCCAGCCAGGTCAGTGGGAAGGAGGAAAAGGAAAAGGGGAGATCTCTTCCTCGTCTGTTTGCTTTGTCCATTCAGACTGACGAGGGGCGATCGTACGAGCGGCAACTTGATGCCCCGCTCAGTCTGCAGGTCTTCTCTCTCACCACGATCAGCGGCAGGGATGGCAGTGAGCGCAACAGCCCCGCGAACCGCCGGCTGGCGTCCGTCATCATGTGCCGCGCACCCGAGCCAGACTCCCAAATCGCAAGGCTTTGCCATGAGAAAGGAGCTGATGCTGACATGAACATTAGCGTGGCCAAAGAGGGCGATCAAGTGGAGCCCTACGGCTTGCTCACCATCGCCATTGACGGGGTCGACAGCCCTGTATGTGTCTTGAATGTGAACGACAAGGAGCTCCGCCTCTTTCCCTGGCCATCTCGTGAGACACAGCGGAAGGTGCTCGAGGCGCTCATCGCCAATGGGGCAGACGTGAACCGCGGCAACCTGGCACCCCTCGCGTGGGCACGCGATTGCGCCAACCCGACGGCTGTGGAGGTGCTGCTCAAGGCTAAGGCGGCTGTGCGCGGCCTGCAGCTGGGCTACCTCCCGCCTCGAAGTGCCCTTCCCCCATCCCCCGGCCCACAGTATTACAGCTCCCTCCTCGACGTCTATCGCCGGCTGTTCGACCACGACCGGACACTGGCGACTGAGCAGCTCAAGGACAGCGGGGCCACCCCCATGCACATGGCGGCGTCGCGGTCACTGCCGTCGGAGTTCATGCGCTCGTACCTAGACCTGCTGGCCCAACACGGCGCCTCCCTCACCGCCAAGGGTGCAAAAAGCGTCACGCCCCTTGATTTCGCCGTCATGGCGGGTGCACCGAGTGCGGTGGAGTGGCTGTGCGAGCGGCTTGTGAGGGAGGAGATCAACAAGAGAAATGGGCAGGATCTCTTGCCAATTGAACTCGCGGGCGTGCACCTTAGTTATATGCTGAACGAGAAGCGCCCGGACGAGATCGACAGACTGAAGCAGGTCGTCCGCCTGCTGCTTCAGCATGGTGCGTCCCCTGACCACATGCGCACTCACAACCTAGTGCTGGAGACCCAGCAAGCACGCAGCTTGGTGTCGGACATACAGCGAGAGATGTCCCAACGGCCTCCCTCCTCATCCCCCTCGCCCCGCTGCCTTCCGTCCATCATCGAGTGCCCTCCCCCCTCCGCCCCACAGCAGCAGCAGCAGCAGCAGCTCTCGGCAGAAGTCAAGCAGGCGGCACAGACAGCCAAGACAATGGCCAAGAAGGAGAGCAAGAAGGTCGAGTCGACCAACGTCAGTGTGGTCAAGAAAGCGTCCTTTCCTGGTGGTTCGATGGACACGATCGGCTTTGTCTTCGAGATCACCGGCCTGCACCACACTCAGTGGGCGGCTGCCGCGACAGACACGGCACTGCAGACGGCACTGTCAGCTGGGCGGGCCGTGGTGGATGGCCTGGTGGCCTCACCTGTGTGGGCGGAGCTTGTTCGTCCGACAGACCCCATAGACCCCGGCAAGAGGATGCAGGCCTTCTTGCGGCAAATCGCAGGTATGCAAACAGGCGGCCATGCAGGCGGGCAAGGGAAGGGCAGCACGTCCACACGTGTACATCTGTCTTTCTTCTCTGTGTGTGACAGATTCTGTGGCCAACGAGCGAGCTGCTCGCGGCGTAGCTTTACCCCACGCACCACCCCAACCCCACCGCCCCGTCCCTCTCACCACCGCACTGACCGTCACTCTGGCACTCATCAAGACTGACACACAGCTCTCAGATCTTATTCGTCCCCGCCAACCCGAGGAGCGCTTCGCATTGCGGCAGCTGAGGGCGGCATCTCAGGCTACCTGCGGTTCCGCCGGTAGCGAGCGTGTGGGTCTTAGCCTGGAACCTCACGGTGCATTCGGCTCGGCTGACCTGCCCGTCGTGTGGGCTGGGGCAGTGGGCTTCGAGGAGGTGACCGAGGCGTGCATCAGCATGTTTGCCATCCTGCTGGGCGGCCTGTCGGAGCACCAGCGGCTCATCATCAAAGAGGCCGCCGAAACTCGGGCCCGTCTGCTTCAGGATGCCTCCAATCGGTCCACATCGGCGGGCGGCGGTCTTCTCGCACTCCCAGACACTCATAGCAGCCAGGTGAACCGATAGACACGTGCTGTGCAGCGGCTGCATATCCTTCCTTTGTGTGCCTTTCTGTCTGTTCTGGCCAGTCTGGCGCTGCGGCGTGCGCGAGCACCTCATCATCCTCATCGGCCGCCCCGCCCCCCCTCCCGCCCTCAGCACACGATGGTCCACTGGGCAAGAACACGCCCATCAACACCACCACCACCACCACCAGTAGCAACCAGCCACAAGAGACGGAGGCAGCAGGGGGCGTTGGGCGGCTGGCAGATGAGGGCATCACAGGGGGTCGGCGAGGCAGCCGACGGCACAGGCAGTCTGCCGGCATGTGGATGCCGTCTCAGGCGATGGATGGAGAGACGTCCGAGTCACCGACCAGGGCACACAGGTGCGCAGTGGAAGACAGTCGCGGGGAGGCAGCAATGCCATGGCCATGGTGTCCTGTTGACTCTCAGTCTTCTGGTTGACACCATGGCATCCTCATCATCATCTGCCGGGCCCTTTCTGTAAGCCACGCGCCACAATCACACGCCACAATCACAAACAACGGGGGAATTGCCTTATTGTTTTCGCTTATTGTCAGTGCGCAAGTCGGGGATACACGTCCGTCTGACGCTGCTGGGGCCTCGACAAACCTGAAGCGACGAGGCAGCAAGGGGGTACGCGATCTGCGAAGAATGAGACTCAGTGTGTATGTGGGATCGATTCACTGTCCATATAATCAGGCGGCTCAGAATGGGGTCGGCGCTTCTCATTTGGAGCAAGTGGAGAGTCTGTTGGGGCAGCAAGGTTTCTCTCTGGCGAGGTTCGACATCTATTGCGAGGCACCCACGGCCACCAGTACCGATGGATCTCGAGAGCTGCTGTGTCGGACCATGTGCCGCACCCTCACAGGTGGCGAGGTATGGCGGCTGTGTCGTGAGAGAGGGGCTGATGCCCAGACAGCTATCAGATTCAGCAGGCAGCCAGTGACGGTTCTGAACGGTGAAGGGAAGCAACTGATCCAGCTCCTCCGGCCAGCCCGTGTGAGTGTGCTGTGGCTCGCAGTGGACGACGAGTTCGACAGCCATCCTGCCCTCTGGTCGGCTGTGACCCAGCACCTCAAGCTCCCCACCTGGCCCTCTCGCCGAGTGCAGCGTGATGTCCTGGAGGCGCTCGTCAAGTGCGGTGCTGACGTGAATGAGGGCGCGCCATACCTCCGTCCCCTCAATGTGGCCCACATGATGGCCAACGTCACGGCGACCGAGGTGCTGCTCGAGAGTGGGGCGGCTGTGCGGGATGAAGGGGATGGTGCCCCGCTGGTCAAGACGTCGGATGGGGCGAGAAGAATATCCTCGGCCCTGGCGATTAGCTTCGTCCCCAGAAATGCAGCGCCGTCACATCCCACGCCTGCATACGAGACAGCCCTGCTCGAAGTCTATCGTCGGCTGTTCGAGTACGAACCGACACTGGCGAGCGGCCGCTTCTCTGGGTTCACGGCCATGCACCGTGCCTCTCAGGCCCCGCCCGGCTTGTCGGCAGCCTTCATGCGCGGCTATCTCGACTTGCTGGCGGCCAATGGTGCCTCCCTCGATGCCAGAACCGATGATGGGAACTCGCCCCTCAGAATGGCTGCGTACTTTGGTGGCCCCCCAGTGGTCGAGTGGCTGTGTCAGCGGCTCGGGCCCGACGAGATCAACAGCGAGGACAACAGTGCTGAGGCTCTGGTGAGGACGGCACTGGGTGCGGCGGCGCATCGCCTCGCGGAGCAGCTCAGCGAAGAGGGAACCCCACCCGAGAAGATCGACCGGCAGAGGCAGATCATCCGCACGCTGTTGCGATATGGTGCGGACATCGGCCTCCTGCCCAATGACAACTCCAGCTGGCAATACGCGCGCAACCTAGTGCTGGAGATCCAGCAAGGGATGCAGCAGTCTGCGGCGAAGGGTGCGGGTGGCTCTGACCCGAGTGGGCCGTCAGTGCCCTCCACTGCTCCATCCACAAGGTAAGTAGACAAGATCCATACTGGCGGCTGACGAATGCCTCACTGGTTGCTCTCTATGGCCGTGGTGTGTGCAGCCGGTCAGGTGCTCCGATCGACGAGGACGCCCGTCAGCCCTCTTCGTCAAGTGCCGACACGTGAGCCGTACACACTCGATTGAGACGATGGACAGCGCCACCATCATTCTGACGTCGTATATCACTGTCTGTGGCTGCTCTCCTGTTTGCAGGAGTGCTGCTGCTGCAGCACCTGCTGCGAGTGCCTCTGCGTCTGTGCCGTCCACTGCCGAGAGATGGAAGAGCACTGGCAATGCTCTGTTTTTGGCCGACAAGTATCTCGACGCTTACCGCTCGTATCTCAAGGTGGCCCACGCACACAATAACTGTCACATCTGCCCCGTCGATGCACACGGCTTCCTGCTGTGATGTCTGTGTGGTGTCAGGGCATCCGAGCGGAGCGTGAGTACCTCGCTGAGCTGCTCATTCGCCGCTCCCAGTGCCTCATCGGGCTGGAGAGCTACCTCAGTGCCTTCATCGACGTCACGGCCGCCCTGCGCATCCTCCTGCCCCCACACTCCATCGAGCCAGGCACCAAGTATGCCATCCTCCAGGAGATCGCCATGATTGTCTACAAGCCCCTCATCGCGCAGCTCACCGGTGCAGCTTACAACGATGATGACCAGGACGTCGATCTGCCATCGAAAGGAGCGATCGCGGCACTCATGACGGACGCCATGGTGCAGCTCTGCTCGACAGATCGGCCGGTCGTCCAGGCACCGCAGCAAGTGACGGATGCGCTCACGGAGGGCGCGGCGCTGCAGGGTGTCGAGAGCTACGCCGATGCGCGTGGCGTCTTCACCGCTGGTCTGGCGGCCGCTGACGTGTCGACCCTGGTGGCACTGCTGAGCAATGCGGCTGCGTGTCTGCTCCAGCCGAAGCTCGTCAAGGAGGGAGGGCCGGACGCCGTCGGCTGTGCGGCCGCCGCATTTCATCTGAGCTGCCTAAAGGGGCCCTGCCAGCAGCTGAGTGCCATCCAGCAGAAGACGCTGATTCGGCTGGGCCAGGGGCTGCTGGCGGAGCGGCTGTTCGACGCTGCCGATGCCGTCGTCCAGGCGCTGACCAATCACGTAAGCTGGCAATGGGACACTCATGAGACAGAAAGGGGAGTCAGATGACCCCTGTGTGTGTGTCCGTCAGGGTCTGGAGGGTCAGATGGCGGCAGATGTCACCACGCTGCAGCGGCGCATCCGCACCCACGCGGCCAACGCTCGGGGCGACTATGACTGGGCGGCCATCTACCGACAAGCAATGGGCAGTGCGCAGAACAGACAGCTCGGCAGGACCACGCTCATCGACGTTGGCGAGTACGTCGGGCCAGTCGGTTTCAGTCCCCCCGCCCCCGACAGCCAGCCGAGCGTCGTCGCCACACAGGATGTCCAGCCGGGGCAGCTCCTTATTGTCCAGAGGCCCGTCGTGGTGGAGCGGGCATCGTCGCAAGACAGTGGGCGATTCGACGAGCGGCTGGTGGCACGGCTGGCCTCGCAGTGTGACGTTTGGCACCCTCGGCTGGTCTCTCAGCTGTGCTGTCTGCCGCCCAGCAGGGGACAGCCGTCCGCCATAGGGGGGCCTCCAGCCCCCGAGACATGTCTAGAGCTGCCTCCAGCCTACTTTCCCCTGGTGCCGCGGTTCATATGGTCGGCCACCGGGGAGGAGTTCGGTCCTCCCGTGACACAGATCGACAGCGCCCCTGACCACCTCCGCCGATTACTGGACTTCAAGACCCACATTGCTTATGACATCGGCGCCGAGAATTCCCTGCGAGGCATGGGTGTCGCCTGTCTGAAAGCGTCAAGTGAGAAACAAACAATGAGAGCTGCCGACAGAGGACTGTGTTTGAAATGACTTTGCTATGCAGGGGGTGTGTGGCCGTTGGCATCGCTATTGAGCCACGGCGGACTGAGCCGCAATGCCATCTGGTAAGCCCCAGGCCCACGCGAATGGCACTGTCGAGACGGCTCAGGCTCATTTGTGCTGCCTGATGCGCGCAGGTATATCCTCGAGGAGGGGGATTTGATTGTCGTCCGTGCTGTCCGGCCGATCGCCCGCGGCAACGAGGTCACCGTCTCCTACTGGGACCCACTCTTCACCACCCTGGCTGCCGAGAGGTTGCTGGCGAGGCGCTTCGACCTTCCCGATTCGCCCAACCCCTACAGCCCACTTACGGTGAAGGTCATCGAGCAGGTGGAGAAGCGGCTGCAGATGATGCAGGAGAAGCCCGACCCAGGAGAGGAGACCTTGCGTGAGGTGGACGAGATGCTGCAGCAAGTGCGCCGCCTGAATGTCCGCACCATCTTGGTCGCGAAGCTGCTGGCATATCGGTCGCCCTGTCTGTTCGCGGCGGGGCGAGTGACGGAGGCGGTGGCGGCGACTCGCGAGTCGGTCGCCACCTCTCGTGCACTGCTATCCTACGATATCCATGACATCGGCCAGCTGGCAGTAGTACTCTCCTCTCCACAGGACCTTTTGATTTCGGCCAGCGACCGGGAGGAGGCGCTGACCGAAATCAAAAAGTCCTGTGAGGTCATCTTCGGGACGGCCGAGGCGTTCCACATCCTCTGCCCGCGCTTGTCGTCGAGTAGATGATGGTTGACAGACAAACAGACAGACAGACAGACAGACTGACAGACTGACAGACAGACGGGCACAGCTCGCCTCTATCGCACACACAAACACTGCCACCGCACCATGCACTCGTGGATCGATGGATGGATGGACGTATGTGTGGATGTGTGTGAGAGGTGCCTTCCTTTCTCGCCCTCGGATCGGGCAGGGCAGGGGAGTGCGTGCGTGTGTGTGAGTGTGAGTGTGTGCGTGGTGTTCGTGTGCGTCAAGTGTTCGTACTCATTGGTGTGTACAGCTGTGTCTGACGTCACTGACTGACTCATCCGTCGCGCGCTGGCCCGCCATGTGTGCCTCGTCTGAGCCTCATGGATGCGGCTCAACAACGATCACATGGCAAGCAAGCCGGGGCGCCGCTGAAGGTGTCGTGACGGGCCAACCGACGAACACGTGTGTGTGTACACTTGCATATCTCTCTCTTTATCTAGCTATAGATCTATCGGCTGGAGGGACACACGATGCTTGTAAGCCCCTTGCTTTTTCTTGTGGCCGGCACAGAGTCGAGCGATGGCTCCCTCTCTCTCCCTCTCCCTCTCTGTCCAAGTGGCGGCTTGCCTGAACGGCAGCATCTCACTGTATGGAAGGAGGGGCGAAGCCAGCCAGGCACCAAGATGGCCTGACGTAGAGTACCGTATGTTCTTCCTCATCGATTCTGTCTCCTCTTGTGTTCCATTCATCCATGTGTGTGTGTATTTGTCCTATGGGTATCTGTATATATCGGTATGTGTGGCCCTTGGTCTGCACCAAAAGGCTTCGCTAGCTATACAACAAAGCTGGGATGGGGAGGGCAATGGATGGATGGATGGATGGAGGTCATTCACTGCCGCCCGCTGCATCCACATTGCCCTGTTTGTGCACTTGTTTGCCTGAGTGCCCGCCATCAGATGGATGTGCGTGGTTTTTGACCGGCCCACCTTGCTGCCTGCCTCCCTGCGTGCGTGCGTGTGTGGTGACCCCGACGCACTGACACACACACACACACACACACACGAGCCCCTTTTGGCTCTCACTGCCTGTGTTATGTCTGAGCAGTCAGTGTCATATGGAGGGGTGGATGTGGATGGATGTGTGGATGACCTTCTTCTGGGTCCTCCATTCCTTCTTCTGGGTCCTCCATTGTGCCGATGACACCCGGATGGCTGGGTGGATGGCTGTCTCTCTCTCTCTCTCTCTCTCGCCATTTTTTGTATCGATGGGCCTCCACATCCATCCATCCACACACATGAGATGCCTGTCTTCTCTTCGCTCCACTTGAAGACGCAGTCAGGCAGACAGACATCCCACGTCTGTGCAGACCACACACACGTCGGCTTTCATGTGTGTGTGTACGTTTGTTTCCCTGTAGGATTTGCCGACATCGTGCGAGACGTTCGCTGTAGTGGGCAGATGGACGTAGACAGACACAGACGATGGGGTGGACGACTGGCTGAGTGAGGCGACTTCTGCCCCTTCCACTCTCTCCTGTTTGTTGCCAGCAGAGAGAATATCGACTGCCTTTTCTCTCTTTTGCTCTCTCCCTCTGTGTTTGTGCGAGTGGATGGACGTGTGACTCGTTGTGGTGTGCGGACGTTGCATACGAATCGAATCGAAGAATGCCTTCCCCCTGCCAGAGATTGGATGGGAACACCAGCATGGAAAAGAAGGTGCGATCACTGACGCACCCATGAACCAAGACAGAAACCTACTATGAAAGTCACAGCGGGCATGCACCACTGCGTTGTTCCGTCGTCAGCTGATAGATCTATTCCTCATTTTTCAACGCCGTCACGTCGTGGTGCAGCGAATGCGAACCGCAGGCCCATCCCTAGTCTCATGCACGCGGTTTTGTCGGCATTCCGATCGGCAGAAAAGCTCGCGTTCGTCGAACGGCTCAGCCTCGGCGCTTTCGCTACCAGGTTGCTCGTTGGCAGTGAAGGTATCTTTGATCTGTGATTGTCGTAGAACCAACTCTGACGCCGAATTTGTGGTAGATCTGAGGCGAAGCCGTGACCTCGAGGGCTTCTAGGACGGCTTACACAGGTCAGCCACTGCACCGAAGGCAACACCAAGGAGAAAAGGCGATACCTGCGGAAGAACTCTCTGTCTTTGTCTCTCTGGTGTGCAGTTGTTGTCGACGTCTGACTTATCTGGAGGACGTCGGGTGGCGGCTGCCTCTTCACGCCCGCTAGCAGTCTTATCGCCGTCGTCTAGCAGGTGACAGCGGAAAAGGCCTCCGTTGCTTTGATACGCGACTCGTTGTTTCTGGCTACAGTGTTTGGCGAGGTTCTTGACGCACGTCAGAACTGATGGCTAGTCAGGTGCGGAGCGAAAGGAAACAGCTGGAAAATGTGCGCGAGTGATTGCATCCCACCTTACGTGTGTGTGTTTTTCGTCTGCGCCTGCGCAGTGGGGGGAGGAGCTTCCATGCGAGAGCGGTTTGAGGGAGCTGCTGGAGCCGCAGGGGCTCGCCGTCATGGCGCTGGAGTGTGACAGCCGAGGCCTCACTCGCAGCCGACAACTCGTGTGTGGAGTCATGTGTCGGACCTTCAATTCGGCTGGTGATGTCACTCGTCTGTGTGGAGGTGGCGGTGAAGGTGACGATGAGGCTGATGCCACAGTGGGAGTCGCGCTGAGGGTGATTGGTGCGGGACCACTCTCGGCGGTGCCGGTGCTCTTCTACGCCATTGACGACCCAACCAACAGCGCTGTGCCTTTTTGGCGATTCGGCAGCCGCCGAGGCGAACTCCAGTCTGCTGTGCACACGCTTCACCTCCCTCGGTGGCCCTCTCGCGAGCTCCAAGCAGCCGTGCTCGAGGCCCTCATCGAAGCTGGAGCAGATGTGAACGAGACATTGGACCACATCCGTGTTACGCCCCCCGTCCGGCCCATCAGAGTCGCCACTGCATATGCCAATGTGGCAGCAGCTGAGGTGCTGATCCGCCATGGTGCGCATAGAGGCGTTGGTGCGCTGGTGCTCCCAGGCGCCTTCCCAGACGAGCCGAGTCGCGAGTACGAGGACGCCCTGCTCGATGTCTACCACCGCATGCTCACACACGACCGGACACTGGCGACAGAGCGGATCCTGTCCTACCGCACCGGGAGGCATGGCGAGCAGCTTCAGGGTCATGGGACTGTTCTGCACAGCATGGCCCTGAGTGACGAGGCCGCAACGATGCTGTCGGCTAGATTTGTGCGCCGATATCTGAAGCTGGTGGTCGACTTCGGTGCTGACCTCAATGCGGTCAACGAGGACGGTATGACGCCACTTCAGTGCGCGGCATTAAATGCCACGCCGGTAGTGGTGGAGTGGCTGTGTGAGCGTCTGGGATCGACGCAGGCCAACGGGCGGTCTCTGCTGATGGCAGCTGGGACCCTGCTCAGTAAGCAGCTTAGTGATGGGGCGCCGGAAGAAGCCATCAGACGGCAGAGGCGCGTCGTCCGCGTGCTGCTAGAGCATGGCGCTTCCATCGACCAGATGCCCACAGCCGGCCCTCATCAGCGCTTCCTCCGGAGCCTCGTGATTGACGCGCAGCGAGAGATGCGCTCAGAGAGACGGTCGTCCAATGCTGCATCCGCCAGGTGAGGAAGACGACGGTGGGGGCTCATGAACGAACGTCGTATAACGTGCTCTGTCTGTGGTGTATGCAGTCCGTCGTCAGCTCAGCTCGATAAAGGTCCTCAGCAGCCCTCTTCGTCAAATGCCGACACGTGTGCCAGACACACTCGATCGACGTGATGCACAGCGCCACCATCATTCTGACGTCTTATATCGCTGTCTGTGGCTGCTTTTCTCTTCGCAGGAGTGCTGCTCCTCCGGCCTCTGCTGCTGCGAGCTCATCTGCCTCTGCGTCTGTGCCGTCCACTGCCGAGAGATGGAAGAGCGCTGGCAATGCTCTGTTCAAGGCCGACAAGTATCTCGACGCCTACCGCTCGTATCTCAAGGTGGCCCACACACACAATAACTGTCACGTCTGAGCCGTCGATGTACACGGCTTCCTGCTGTTGTCTCTCTTTATGGTGTCAGGGCATCCGCATGGAGCGTGAGACCATTGCTGAGCTGCTCATTCGCCGCTCCCAGTGCCTGATTGTGCTCGACAGCTACCTCGCTGCCTTCATCGACGTCACCACCGCCCTCCGCATCCTCCCGCCCCCACACTCCATCGAGCCAGGCACCAAGTATGCCATCCTCCAGCACACTGCTGAGATTGTCTACAAGCCCCTCATCGCGCAGCTCACCGGTGCAGCTTACAACGATGATGACCAAGACGTCGATCTGCCATCGAAAGGAGCGATCGCGGCACTCATGACGGACGCCATGACGCAGCTGTGCTCGACAGACCAGCCGGTCGTCGACGCACCGCAGCAAGTGACGGATGCGTTGACGGAGGGAGAGCAGCTGCAGGACGGCGAGAGATTTGCCGATGCGCGTGACGTCTTCACCGCTGGTTTGGCGGCCGCTGACGTGTCGACCCTCGTGGCA
>CDMY01000499.1:78905-92420 GCA_001179505.1 Vitrella brassicaformis | reverse complement strand
GTCGGGGATAAAAGCGATGCGTGTATTGTGTGTGTAGCGGTGTGTGTGTGTGTGTGTGTGTGTTAGAGGAGGACGCAAAGTGGTGCCCCTCTGTGTGCTACTTCAAGTGCCAGAGGAACTGCATGACCTGGAGACGCCACGAGCGAGCAGTACAGCCACACGTGGGAGTCCGGCAGGCTCGTCAACCACTCCAGACAAAGACCCAACCTACTCAGCAAGGTCAGACAATTAATGCGGCAGGCAAGACAGCAAGGCAGGCAGGGGAATGTTGTGTTCAGGGGGCGGCGACTCCATCTCCATCAAGACCATCTCCAACGAGGTGTGTTTGACGACTATCACATAGGTCAAACACACACACGCACTTACGTAAGGAGACACAAAGGAATGATGGCTTGCAGTGGCTGTCTGGTGCTGTCTCAGTATGCGGCGACTGTGCACCTACTATGGTCACCAATGGTGCAGACGGACGATGGCGAGTCCACTCAGTCGGTGTGTTTCTACTCTGCCTACGGCGAGGAGCAAACTCGCAACATGACAGACGATGAGGTGAGATTTGGGTGACGTGACATGTGTGTGTGTGGATCTTTGTGCGAGAAGGCCATGCTTAACCTGTGCCGCACGACGCCCATGATGTGTGTCTACAAGAACTGCAACGGCCAGGGCAACGACAGACAGGCGGCCGCTGAGTACAAGAGCTAAAGAGAGAACCCAGATCATCCCTTTGCCGTCATCTGGATGGACGACTTTGCCGTCTTCAAGAAGTTCAAGCAGGCCACCATCACTAACGATGGGTTATTTACTCGATGGGGGTACGAGAGGGGCGACTTTGTTTAGGGATCGTTGCAAGAGGTGCGAGTAAATACATCTTTGATACGCTGGCGTGCGTGCAATGTCCGTATATTTGTAGTCGTCAGTCGAGTCGTTCGTGGAATTTGTGTCTCCAATAAACGGCCCCAGCCGGTGCTGTGCACTCTCGACGATGCGGGGCTGGGAAGAGACACCATTCTCTGTCTTCTGGTGTGTGTTGTGCTGTTCTCTTCCCGTAGAGGACGGAGCCAGTTGATCGAGTCGCAGCAGAGACGGCGCGCAGTTTGACCGATTCGTCAAGCTGTGTCGCGGATATACTCAGGAATTCATCAACAACATCAGCTTGTTCAACCACTTTGACTATCAACAGGCAGCCGACATGGTCCAACGTCAACGAGTACCGGTGCGAGGTGTGGCAGTTCTCCTCAACCGGCCACTTCCCCCACCCGACCAAGATCGACATGGACGAAATCAGCCAAATTGTGTCGGTGACGGGGGAGGACGGCCTTCTTTCGCGCGGTGGGAATGTGATGATTGAGCAGATCTCGCTGGGTGAGGATGACAATGACCTGCCTCACACGGCTGTCGACATCCGCAACTGCTATCAATACACCCCCAGCAGGGATGTCGGCCGTTCTTGGTGAGATACACAAACGAAAGACACATGACTCCTTCATCTTGTGGTCGTGCTGTGTCTCTGTGTCTCTGTCACTACGGCCACAACACGGCAGCCACGTACATTGGTGTAGCGCTGTAAGAAAACAAAAGACATCTTATGGTCAGACTGGATTGGCAAGTGCAGATGTGACCATAACATGCAGGTTGGTTTTCCCCGTCGAGCTGCATGCATTTCGTAGCTGTGCATTCCGTAGGTGTGCAGGAGACAAAGGTGCGCTCACTTGTAGACGCGTTCGTGAACCCCTATCACTTCTCTCCCTTGACGTAAGCAACAAAGTAAGTCCTCGTCGTGGTGAGTCCCTCCAGAAACCCTGCGGCTCAATCTGCAGAACGACAAGACGCTAGAGAGGGCCCTGCTGGATTCCTTGAACCGGCTCGGCTCGTCCCTGAGCGTGTACAAGACGAGTTTCGCAGGTAAACGGACGGAGCTGGTTTCTGTCTGCACTTTTCTGTGCTGCATGCTGCTTCTCCCGTGTGCAGGGCAAGACGATTGGCAAGCTAGCGTTCGCCCGTTGAATGCCCTCATCAAGGCTTGCTGCGGCTGTGCAAGAGACCGAGTCATGCTGTGATAGACAACTATTCGCCCAACTCGGTCGCTGCAGGCAGCCCCGAGACTGTCATCCGCGAGGAGGAGGAGGAAGAGCTCGCCCCGCCAGACACCGAACGTATAAGCCGTCCGACGAGACGCAAATACATTGATTGATGTACACATGATCGTCGTATGCTTGTGTGTACACTGGCGATTTCCGCCCCATTTTTTTTGGGTGTGAGTGCAGGGAAAGAAGCGTGTCATGCTCTTTGAGGTGCAATGTATTGACGGCAACACTGAGTACCGCGAGAAGGTAATCAAAGAGATGGGACGAGTCCTTCAGATGGTGGCTTGTGGCATCTCTTTGTTTCTTGGCCTGTCTGTTTGTTTGTTTGTTTGTTTGTCTTTTTGTCTGTTTGTCTGGGTCTGTCTGTGTCTTTCTGCAGCGTGAGATTCCGGTGTCTCAGCATTGTTTGAACCGAAGAATGCTGGAAGTATACAAAGCAGTGCACACTGGTTCGACCCCTATTCGGTTTCACTGTCGTCGTCGGGACAACGCAGAGTTCGAGGGTGAGGTCAACAAGAACAAGTGCGAGTCGACTGAGTTGAGGTCAAAATGGCGGAGGGAGATGGGGCACGTCATCGCTGCAGGCCGGTGATGCGCTGCAAAAGGTGCGGGCGCTTCTGTGGTTAATACATTCGGAGCGCCCCGGTGCAGGTTTAGCTGCACTTGCTATGCAAGTGGCGCCTTCACGGTACACCGTCTGCAGAGAGTCCCTCACCATGAAGCACTCAATGCCATGCTCCTCCGGTTGACTCAGGTGGCTTGCAACACCCCTGAGGTGGTTGCATATTGTCTCGATGAGGGGCACTCAAAGAAGTGCCCCAAGTTTCATGCCCGCAAGAAGCGGCTCATGGAGCAGCACAACAACGACGAGAACGCCATCTTCTGGCCCGTTGTTTATTCCCTCCCCCAAGACGTGCTGGCCATGCCAGCTGAGGCGGCTGGTTCTCATCCTTTGCCGCGGGGGGGGCATTCACAATATCAAGACCCCTGACGGCAAGGCGTTTTGGGAGTGGGACGAGAAGCCAACCCTTCCCTGGGCCGACAAACACCCCCCTATCGGGTTCACGCCACATGACGAAAGCCCACCACTCAAGTACCCGGCCGATTCTTTACCAAGAAAATTATAATCGAGTGGAGTGACATGAGTACGTGTGTGTGTGTGTGTGTCTCAGGCGGTTGTGACTATAGTGTGGCGACCAGCCAGGCGGGCGCAATTGGGCGTCTCGCCCGCCGCCACAGCAGAACGTTCAGCAGGGGAGGAACGACACACGGTGCCCACGCATATGGAGCAGGTTTGCAGAGCGTCCTTCGCGCAAGGCCCACCACTCAAGAGCGTGCAGAGGGATCTTCTTCTCGCCGGTCAGAGAGATTGCATTTGCGGTTCCTCCAACTGTATCTTGAGTGGACGCACGGCCATCACAAACGTCGCCAGGCGCTCGCCCTCAACGGTACACACGAGGAGGCCGGGAAAGCGTGAATGTGCGTGGGTAATGTGTCTGTGTCCACTGCGGTTCAGGTGGCCGTCGGGAGGCCCAAGGACGTGGTCATGGCGGTGCTGGTGCTGCTGCTGCTTCGGGTGCTACGTCACATCCCCCACCGGCATTCCACCGACCCGCCGGCCCCCGCTCGCGTGCCGGCACAGCTGAGCACGCCCCCTCGCCTCTCCCCGCCCCGTCCGTGGATGCAGAGATGCGCGACGCTGAGGGCCGGGAGAGGGAGAGTCAGAGAGAGACCATATCGGGGCCACGTATCTGCGTCTCAGACTGGTGAGACATGACGACTGATCCAATTGACTGATCGAATTTCATTCCGGTGGACTTCTCTGTTGTTTGTCATAGATCGACGATCACCCATATGTCGGCATCGCTGGGACGGGTGTGGCTAGTCCGACAAAATGTCCTGTCGCTGAGCGGTATGCAAACACGCAGTCCCCTGACATATAGCAACTTGAGTGTATAGATGTGTCTCTGTCCATTTAATGGATGCAGACGTGTTGGTCCATCAACCGCGTCAGTGCTGCTGGCGTCCCTGCTTCTGCTACGGCAGCTGCTTATATCGACGGTGGAGCTGCGATGGATGTGGATGCGGATGGTGGCGCGGATAGCGATGTATGCCACAGCAGGAAAGATGGAATCAGATTGCAGCCAAGGTCAAGCCATATCCCGGTAAAACGCCCCCTCGTATAGCGAATTGTAGATAATTTGTAGAGAATGAATGATTGGTGTAGCAGTGAATGATTTGTCTCTGCTGAGAATTGTAGAAAATGAATGAATGATTGGCGGCCAAACTGCAGGCGCTGGTGACTGGGAGGTACACACTGGCCCGCCCTGTACACTCCATCCTCAGTGTGGTAGAGAGGTAATACGGCCGATGCCCCTCCTAGAAGACGGCACGTACCTGCTGAGCATAGCGGCAGCACGACATGCTATCTAGACTACAGACATCCCTTGTGGCGTCTCATCCAGTGCTGCACGTGTGCATGTACGATGGTGTATTCGGTGGATGTAGAATGCGTAGAATGGAGTAGAGGAAGAATAGACCGTAGATTCAGGAGGCGCGACAACGGACTGGCAAAGAGGGTTCATTCAATTAGCATCTATCTAGTTAAGAGCACACTGCAATCGGTCGGTCAGTCAAGTTGCACATCAGACAGACACGTACGTACGGATGCAAAAGTCGGTCGGCTTGACAAACATGACTGTAGGAAGGCAATCAGATGGATGGACACCGAATGAATAGAAACACTCAGGGGGCACTAGACCATAGTACATGCATTGCAATAGGGGGCCACACACACACACACACACATGCACGCAGACACACACGGGGGAGGGGTGGGATGGGTCGGTGAATTCACTCTGTCAGTCACATACACAGCATAGCACTTGTTGTTTGTCTCCCTAGCAGACGCATGTAGGCCAAAAAGCACACTCAAGTATGTCAACGTACGTCTGTACGTGAGCTCCAGTCGGTGGTTGTCTTGTGTGCATCCCCTCCTGCATCCCTCCCCTCCCCTTTCCCATTTCTGTCCTTTACTGATACGAATTGATGCGCACACTTTTTCGTGTCTGCATTGCATTGCATTCATTGCCTTATTCCTTCCTCCATGTACACGTACGGTACATGACACACACGGCTGGATGGGGATCAATGCATTCAATGAATCGATGGATGATTGATGTGCGTATATACGTACGTACACGTGCGCAGAGTTATATAGAGGCCGTGAGTACACATCCACTCATATCGATGCATCCGTCATGCAGGGAGGCACACCTGTGGTGTCCGTCACTCGTGTTTGCTTCTCAGTTTCCTCCTGGCCTTGCCGTATTCCGTACAGCACGCCCTCGCTGCAACCAGCCATTGCACACACACACATACGATTGCATGGTGGGGCAGGGAGGGGATCAGCATACCGATAGCTTTGAGTATTTCGTCGATGATGATGACTGGGAATGACCACATCACCACCACATACCAGTCGTGCGCCGTCAGCGGCACCACGTTGAATACACGTGCCTGCACACGTACACAGCACACACAGCGACAATGCCACACGTGGTGTGAAGACGCTGCCACAGGCACCAGTGAGTGCTCACTCACCAGCCATGGCACGTAGAGGATACAAAAGTGCACCAGGACCGACCCCATTATCGCCAGCAGCAGCCATGGATTGCTCTGTGTGACACACAAAGCCACAGCACACACATCCAGATGCATACAATAAATACACAACGTGCGCACGCGTGTTTGTGTGCTGACTGACCCATGGTGGCATCATGAGCAGTGAGTGGTCTTCACTGAGGGCGTTGAGCGCGTTGAACATCTCAATCACAACCAGCACCGTCAGCGATAAAGTCGAGGCCTAACGGAACGAAGAATAATCCACACACACACACACACAGACACATCCACGCTCGCAGACACTGTTGTGTGTCTCTTTGTGGAGGCACGTACTTTGATCTTGCCAGCAGAGAAGTAGCTGCATGGGTCCGATGACATCCCGTACACGGGATTCACAGCAAAGTCCTCCCTGCATGTGGATGCACATACGAAGACATGCAAATGGACGTGTGGTTAGGTGCTTGTGGTGAGTCTGTCTGTCTGTCTGTCCCCACCCACGCACCATGTTTTGCAGAAGCCCCATGACCTCAGCTGGTCGAACGTCACCAGCGTGTGGCCTGCAGGCAGACACGCAAACACATCCACGCACCTTGTCGGCAATCACGTCGTGTCGTTAGACATGCACGTACCGTCAGTAGGATCGATGCCGTAGACATACCTGTACACAAGCGTGAATGCCGTTCCGTGCACAGATGTCTGTCTGTATGTCTGCGTGTGTGTGTGTGTGTATGTGTGCGTGTATGTGGTCAGTGAGCTCACCACCACACGAAGATGCCGACCGTCGCAATGCCCACATACATGCCGATACTGGACGAACCAAACCCCCCAATTTTGTTGACGCGTGTGTATGTGCGTTGCTGTGCCCTCCGTCTGTGTGTGAGGATGCGTACACTAGGTATCTGAAGAAGACCCATCCGCTGATGAGCGCATCGTCGCTCCGCCTTGGTGGGCGGGACATGACGCCCACATCAGGAGGGTTGAACCCTGCACACCACACACACACATATGCACGTGTGTGGTATCCATCCCTTCATACATCCATCCCTACCGAGCGCGGTGGCCGGCAGTCCGTCTGTGACGAGGTTGACCCACAGCAACTGCACCGGGGCAAGGCCCTCAGGGATGCCTGCACACACCATCCACACACCAACACCATTGGGGGATCAATCTCTCTCTGTGTGTGGTGGCGGTGGGGGGGGGAGAGAGGGTTACCCAGTGCTGCCGTCAGGAAGATGGAGGCCACTTCGCCGATGTTGGACGAGATGAGGTACCGGATGAAGGCCTTCATGTTGTTGTAGATGGAGCGCCCCTCCTCGACAGCATGCACAATGGTGGCGAAGTTGTCGTCGGCCAACACCATGTCGCTCGCCTCCTTCGCAACCTGACGAGGTGTCCACACGGTGCACATGGATGGTTGTGTGCAGACAGCCGTGTGGTGTGGGCGTGTTTGTGCCGCTTACCTCAGTCCCAGTGATGCCCATAGCGATCCCGATGTCGGCCTGCTTGAGCGCGGGGGCGTCGTTGACACCGTCGCCCGTCATGGCAGCGATCTCACCTGCGAATGAATGCAGTGATGAGGCCACACACACACACACACACATGTCGACGCGTGTGTGGGGTGGGAGGAAAGGGTACAACTCACTCACCGAGTTCTCTCAGAATCTTAACGATAAGCTGTTTGTGCTTCGGCTCAGTGCGGCTGAACACGGCGCCCTCTGCACACACCCAACACACACGTGTGCACGACGTACGTTCGTCTCTCGTGTTGGTGTCAGCTGATACGCACCAGCAGCTGCGAGGACCTCGACTCTCTCCTCCTCTGTGAGCATCTCGAACTCGCGGCCCGTGAAGGAACGCATCGTTGTCGACGCCAGGCCGTTCTGGCAGCATGTGCATTGCCCATGTATGTGTGTGTGTGTGTGGTTTGTATGTGCCTACCTGTCCGGCGCCTTTCTGCTTGGCCGTCTTAGAGGCGAGAATGCCGATCTTCTCGCTGATGGCCTCGGCCGTCAGCTTGTTGTCTCCTGCACACACATACACCACACAGGTCCTTTCATGTGTGTGTGTGAGGTGGGGAGGGAGGGAGAGAGGGAGGCAGAATACGCACCTGTGATCATAATGACTTTGATGCCGGCCTGGTGGCACTCGGTGATGGAGCCTGCCACCTCAGGGCGAGGGGGGTCCATGATGCCCACCAGACCCACATACGTCATCCCCTGTTCGATCCTGCGACCACACCACCCACTCATAGGTTTTGGTCCATCCTTATATCTCTGTGTGTGCATCTTCTCACTTGACAAAGTTGCCGGGCTCGGTGAGCAGGTGGTGCGCACGGTGGGAGGGGCCGTTCTGAATACGCACATCCACACACACAGACACACACACAGATTCATTCACACGATAGCCCATCCGTGTGTGTGTGTGCGTGTGTGTGTGTCTGGCGCTTACGTAGTCCCTGAGCTCTCCACAATCGAACCTGATGGCCATGGCGAGGGTACGCAGCGCTTCACCTGCCATGTCTGCACACACACACATATACCGAACGCACACATTTGTATACACAGCGACTCTCTCTCCCTCCCTCTCTCTGGGTGTGTGTACCATCGACTTCGCGCGCAATGGTGTGTCTCATTGCGTCGGTGAGGCGGGCGAGTGTGCCGTCGGGCAGCATCAGGGTGTCGCACCTGTCCAAAATGCTCTCCGGCGCACCCTTGCAGAACAAAAGGTTGGTCTTGGCACCCCTGTAAGGCGCCGCGCCCCCCCACACACACAAACCACAGATGAGTGCGTGTGCATTCATATGTGCGAGTCTGTTGATTGATGGCATTGCGCACCTCTCCTTTGCGAGCATACTCATGGATTTGCGGTCTCTCGAGAATTCCAAAGTGGCCATCTTCTCCAGCGAAGAGACGTAGTAATCGCTGCACACACACACACACGCGTGCACACACACACATGCATTCATTTGTGTGTGTGTGTGTGTGTGGTGTGTGTGGGGGTGGGGGGACCGGCGGGGAACATACTTGAAGATCATGGCTCTGTCCCTGTCAGCGGTCTGGAGGTATCTGCTGGTCAGCGATGCGTCGGGGCAGCCGAGCTTCTCAACCAACACCTGCACACAATCACACACACTCATCCATACGTGTCCATTTGTGGAAAGATGCGTGTGTGTGTGTGTGTATGTCTTGTTTCTACCCTCAGTGCGGCTTCGGTGGGCTCCCCGGTGCGTCCGTATCGGCCGGTGTCCCTCTGGATCTCCAGTGTGCTGTCGTTGCACATCGAGCACACCTGACCACACACAGCACAGGTACACGAAGACACATCGGTGGTGGTCTGCCTGGGTGCGACTCACTCCTCTGACTGACCTTGGAGAACCACTGAAGGCCCCTGTCCGCCGCACCGACAGACGTGAGAGCTGCATGCGTAAAGCCACGTAGCATTCACACGTGTGGACGGGCTCTGGGGTGGCATGCTCTGTCTGTCAACGTACGCTTGGCCGATCCATCGTTGACGGTGATCTGGCCCACTGGCGAGTAGGACGTCCCGCTCACCACATAGCGATCCAGCTGCGCACACACACACACACACACACACCCGTGCTATGAATGGACGGCTTCGTTGTGCCCTTCCTTTCCTTCTGTATACCGCATTAGCTGCTTTTGGGAGGCAGAAGCGGACGCAGCTCATCTCGTTGGTCGTCAGGGTGCCTGTCTTGTCCGAGCAGATGACAGTGGTGCAGCCGAGTGTCTCCACAGACGGCAGCCGACGGACTATCGCATTCCTCTTGGCTGACATATATGTCACCACACACACACACCTTAACGCGCTCTTCGGTGTGTGGATTGTGCGAAGGTACCCATTTTGCGTGTGCCGAGTGCGAGGCATGTGGTGATGACCGCCGGCAGTCCCTCAGGGATGGCAGCCACCTGTGGTGTGAATCATGTGCATGGTCATGTTTGTATGTCCCTTGTGTGTGTGTGTGCGTGTGTGTTGGGGCGTACGGCGAGTGCGACGGCGATTTTGAAGTAGTAGATGCAGCCACGCAGGAAGCCGCCATGCGCGGGATCGCTGAAATTCTGACGGGTTACAGCACAGCACACAGGGATGCACTAGTGCAGAGGAGCCTGCGCCTGAAAGTGTGTGTTGACGTACTCTGAAGTTGATGAGCCAGACGATCACACAGATGACGCCAATCACCTTGGAGAGCAGCTCCCCTGCATAAACACACACGCGCACATCAACACAATACACATCAGGGAGAATTTGCCTGTGCACTGCGCGTGTGAATGCACGGACCGAACTCATCCAGCTTCTTTGACAGCGGCGTGCTGTCGTCCTCCTTCCCTGCACACACACACAAACACAGACACATAGACACCGAGGCGGATGCCACAGACACCCACACATGCGTACCAGCTTCTGTGACGGCCTCCTGGATCTTGCCGATCTCGGTGCGCATGCCCGTGGCGCACACCACACACACAGCCGAACCTGCACACACGTGCACGATGGACGCTCAGCAAGACAGACAGATGGACTTGGCTGCGTGCATCCTACGAACCGTTGGCGACAGTGGTGCTGCTGAAGACCATGTTGCTCTTGCCCTGTAGCTCGCAATCGGTCATGTCTAATGGAAGAGGGTCCGGCAGCTGATGGATGGCCATATACACGCACACCAACACACACACACACACACACAAGTGTGCACGCCCCATCTGTGTGTGTCGGGTTACCTTTTGCACCGACTGCGATTCTCCTGTGAGTTGCGATTGCTCCACACGCAGTGTGGTCGTCTTGAGCTGTGGACATGCACACACGCAAACACAACACGACACAACACAACACATGTGTGTGGGCGAGGCGAATATACGCCCATTTACACACAGACGTACGTACCTGGCAGACTCTCATGTCAGCGGGCACCTTGTCGCCCACACGGACCTCACACACGTCACCAGGCACAACCTCCTCCGCAGGAATGGTCTTCCACTTGCCATCCCTGCACCACACACACACATATGAAGATGCATACACACCATTCATGCGGACGTCTGTCTCGTGAGTGACCCGGCTCACCTGAGAATGCGTGCCAGTTCTGGTTGCAGCGACTTGAGTGCCTCCAGCGCCTTCTCTGCGTTGCTCTCCTGCCACACACCCACAATGGCGTTGGCGATCAGGATCAGCAGAATCACCAGCGGCTCCACATACGCCGTCAGACCTTGATCAAACACACACACATACACGAGAAAGGGAGGTGCGCTTGGACACACCCACACAGACACACATTCTGTCTGCAGGCGTACCCTCATCTCCGCTATCGTCGAGCACGGCCAGCACGAAACTCACGCACGCAGCCAACAGCAGAATACGCACCTGCACATCCCCCCACACCACACGCACTCAGACATCATTGGCATCCATCCATCTGTGGACGGACATGCGTACCAGCAGGTCCTCAAACTGGTCGAGAATGAGGCGCCAGAGGGACTTGCCTGACACACACCACACAAACAAACGGCACAATACATCCGCACTGAGAGAGAGGACGGATGTACCCTCTTCGTGGGTCAGCTCGTTTCTCCCATATTTGGCGAGGCTCTCGGCCGCCTGACGCATACACACCACACAAAGCCACACACAAAAGCACGTGTGTGTGTGTAAATACCGGCAACACGCCCACACCCACTTACGTCTTCCTCAGTCAGCCCATTAGTCATGTCCGTGCTGAAGTACTGAACGATCTCGTCACACGGCCGCACATGGGGGCTGGAGGGCAGCGCCGGGGCGGCTGTCCTCTCCTCCATCTCGACGCCGGCATCGCTCTGCTGCTGTGGCATGGTGCCGTTGACGCGGATCGCCGATAGAGCTGTGAAGGCTGGTGCGACCTGAGAGGGTGCAGATGAGTCGGATGGGGACGGGGAGGAGGGAGGAGGTCTGTTGCTCTCGAGGTCGATCAAGGGGTCGCCCGACTGGCAATGGCGATGATGGTGCCGGTGGTGGTGGTGGTTGTGATGCACAGTGACAGTGACAGATACAGTCGGTATGGGGTTGTGGGTGTGTGTCTGGGTGATGGGTACGCTACACACCTGGCTAATCACTGGTGAGACGGTGACGGACGACGCGCAGTCACTCACAGTCGATGCTGCGCTCAAAGACCGATACGGCGACTGAATGAAACACACACACACATGACCGTGTATCTGTCTGTCGATCGCACTGACCTCTTTGACAGCCGCCTTGTGTGCGTCAGTGTGTGGTTGTGGGCTGCTGAGGGTCAGCTCGGGCGGCCGCGATAAAGCTAGGCGAGAGGAGCTACCGCCAGCAGCAGTAGCAGTGGCAGAACGACAAAGAGGAGATGCAGATGGGAGAGAGGGGGAGGGCTGGGACGCCTGACAAGGCAAGGAGGACAGACATTTGACACCACACACAGTGGATTGTGCACAGACGACTTCGCGCGTACCAGGGTGACCACAAGGCGCCTAACTCAGCCGAGTGCTCCCACTCTGACACGCACACAACGCCCCAGAGCAATACACGTGTCACTGTGCAGCTTCGCTAAGTCAGTGACTCAGCGCTAATCTCTCACAAGCAGGCGGGGCTGATCTTCACTTGCTGTCGTTCGTGTTGTTCCCCTTTGTCCTCAGAAGCTCCCGTGGGCCATGCAGCTCCTCATGTGACGCGCCTGTCTCTTAAATCGTCAAAAATGGCGATTCGCGAAGGTTCTCTGCCCAGCGGATGTCAGCGCTCTTGTGCAGGAGGACATGTGATCCTCCCCCTGCCCTGCTTTGCGACAATCAACAATCTGTATTTGCGAGCTTTTTCGAGTCGGCGAGATTAGCTTGCATCAGAAAGGAGCGAAAGAGGGAGGCTGTTGGTGGGCAGCGGATGAATCAAGGATGAATTGACCATCCCCAAGTGCACATGGAAGTGAGGTCATAGAAGTGAGGCCTTAGCAGCTACTGTTCATGTACAGTCGAGACACATATGCCTTGTGTGTATGTATTTGTTGCACTATGAATAAAGGCTGATCATCATCTAATTCATGAATCGACCGACAAACCAATTGCAACCAACGAACACACTCTCACTCCCTCATATGCATTCAATTTGTCACCGCTCATGACCGGTCTCCATCGAAGGATCCATCCCATCGAAAGTGTCAGTCCTAATCGTCCCAATCGTCCGTCTGACACAGAAACACACACACAGACGCACACCACAGGAGAGCAGGCATGTCTGTGTCTCTGTCATCATGCCTCTCTGTGTCTGTCAGAGTGCTCACGTCCTCCTCTTCGTCTTCGTCTTCATCCTGCTGCCGTTGCTGCTGGAGGCGCTTGAAGCGATCCGATGCTGTGACGGTGTCACGGTTCGCCTCTTGCTTCGCACGGATCTCCTGAACCACACGCACACACACACACACACACACGTGGGCGAACATCGCTGGAAGGGTTGATGTGTGTTCCTGTATCTGCGTTTGTTGTTGTATGTGTGTACATGTACCCGCTTCTTGGCCTCTTCTTCCTCCTTCTCCTTTCGCTTTCGCGCCTCCCTCTCGGCTATCTCGGCAGCATGTTTCCTCTGCAGACATACGTGAAGGAGATGTGTGTGCGCATGTTATGGTGAGTCGATGGCCACCTCACGTACGCACGTTGTGTTCTGCGATGCGTTTCGCCCTCTCTTCTGCTTCGATGTCTTCAGGGGACATCTGCTTAGCCCCTGTCGCCTCTTCCCCTTTCTCTTTGGCAGCTTCCGCGGCCTGCGTGAGAGGTGCCAAAGAGAGTGGTCGTTGGGGGGGGGGGGGGGGGGGGGG
>CDMY01000499.1:67711-78605 GCA_001179505.1 Vitrella brassicaformis | reverse complement strand
GGGGGGGGGGGGGGAGTTTGTGTGTAGCCGTCTTAGTTTTATGTCACATTTTTGGCCTGTCGTTCCCTTCGAGCTGCTTCTCCAGGTCCTTCATCATGTCTTCCTGCTTCTCAGGTCCCTTTTCTTCTTTCTTCTCCACCTTCTTTTTGACGGTGGGCGGACCCTACACACGTGAAAGGCATACACACTGATACACGTGTCACCCGGTTGTGTATCTGTGTACACATGTGTCTCTTCTCTTTCTGTATCTCACGGTGAATTTCATTTGCGACCGCTTCTCCGCCTCTTCGTCTTCACTCTGCACGCAGTCACACCAGCCGTCTGTCTACATGTTTTCACTCTTTTCGTGTATCTTTGGTACGCCTTCTCTTTTCAGGGCCCTAATGGCAGCTGCTCAACACATAGTAAACAGCATGCAGAAAGTATCTGTATCCAATTCACGTCTCTTGACGGGCACGTACCCAACATTCCGTCCCGCCCTTCGGCAGGAGGTGCCTTTGGTGGCCCTCCTCCTCCGGCACGTGTTGGGGGGCCGCCAGGAGGCGGGGGAGGTGGCGGGGGCCCTGGGGGGGCTGGAATACCACCACGGGGTGGAGGGGGAGGCCCAGGGGGAGGCGGAACCCCCGGCTTGCCTAGGGGCCCACCAATTGGAGGGGGAGGGGGAGGGGGGATCTGACCTGACCTCAAAAAGAGCAAACAAGGTGGATACCACCCGAGGTGACATGACGTATGTATGTTCGTGGAAGGCTTGGTGTGTACCAGGCTTGACTTGGACGGGTGGGGCGGCAGGCGGCGCTGCAGGAGGAGCAGGGGGCTCCGCCTTCTTCGCCTTCTTCTTCCCGATATCTTTGGGAGGTGGGCCCAGGGGAATATTCTGAGACGCACATCCATCCGTCGGGCAATGGAGCGTGTACGTTTATCGGTGTTGCGTGTTGTGGGATGTGGGACACAGAAATTTATTACGCCCTGTTTGTTCACCAGATTCTTGAGAGCTTCCTTGTTGAGCTTGCCCACGGGCCTGCCGAGCCCAGGGGCCGCTGGCATCTCTTCGGTCTCTTTGGTGACTGCACCTGCACCCACTGCATCCAGACGCATTAGTTCCTCTCTATGTGATGGGTGTCCCTCTCTGTCCTACCCTTCCCACGTTTCCCGATCTGCTTCTGCTGTGGCGTGGTCTTATGCGTGGTCTTAGCGAGACCAGCCATGATGGCTTCCTTGTCCTCCTTCGACACTGGTACAGCTCCCCCTGTGTGTGGACGCAGCGCCCGTGGACAAATGAACGTGGGCATCAGCCTGTGATTCGTACGTACTTTGTTGCTCGATTTCGCCCCCCGTTTCCCACTCGTCCTCGTCTTCTGCTTCTGCAGGGGGCGTGTAGGCGCTCGCAGGCCGTGCAGGCTGTGCAGCCTGGGGACGCCCGTCTGAACACGATGACATGTAGGGAACGTGGGTGTATGTGTGTGTGTGCGTGTGCGAGTGCACATACACGATCTGTGCCTACGTGTTTTTGGTTTCTGTTCGCCCCACATCTTTGCCCTTTCGCGGACAGATACTTCCCCAGAATCCACGTCTGAACACAGACATGGCAGGAGACATACCCGTGTTGACGTGTTGTGTGTGCCAGTATGTCTGCATGTCTCTGCTGGGCGGCGCGGTTCTTACCATCTTTTGGTCCGACCGGTAGTTCCGTCCTGATAACTCTGGGAGGGACTGCGCGCTGAGGGGGGGATGGCCTGGGCACAGTCGACTTGGTTGCGCCCGTCGGCTTTGGCTTGATCGGCGGCTTGGGTCCTGACCAATCACACATCAACACGAATATATCTGTCTGTGCGTGTGTGTGTGTGTGTGTGTGCGAGTGTGTGTCCCTGCAGGTGTGCACCTCTTGGCTGTTTCCCGCTAGTGGTGGTGGTGGTGACTTTCTGTGCCTCCTTCTTGTCTGCTTCGAAGCTGTCCTTTTTCAGCTTAAATTCCGCAGCACGCTGCTTCGCAGCCTGCAGTGAAGTGAATGTGAATGCATGTGTGTCGGGAAGTGAGCACCCATCGTTCCGGAGGCCTCACGTCTTCCTGTTCCTTCCTCTGTTGGCTCTGCCGTTTTCTCTCGGCGTTTTCTCTGCGTATACGTTCCCGCATCTCCTTGTCCGTCTCAACGGGCTTCTGTTCGAACACGGCCAGTTTGCTCTTGTCGAGCCTCTTGCGTGTAGGGGGCTCTTCCGTAGGCTCATCATCAGACGCGTAGCCATACACCGTCTCCATTCTTGGTGACAACGGAGGCCTATTCTGCATACGCATGACGGACCATGGAATATGGGAACCTCTCTCTCTCTCTCTGTGTGTGTGTGCGTGTGTGTGTGTGTGTGTGTATACCCTTGAGGCCCTCTTGTGTCTGCTATGCTCATGGTGGCGGACGGAATAGGTGTGCCGCACCGCTGCTGAGAAGAGAGCATACAAGGAACAGTAGAGAGCACTCCATCGGTGTGCACAGCCACTGGACACTCACATGCTGATCGGAGGACACCGGTCGCATTTTGCCAGCTTTGGGCATACTGCATGATCATTAAAGGGCATTTGCACAGTGCACACACAGGTCTGACTCAGCCTGCGGCATTCCCCACTCCGTCCACTGCATGTGCCTGTCCCTGCCTCACTGACCTGTTGCATCAACGAGGAGGGAAAGGGGAAGGGGAAGGCATTATCTGCCGATGACACATGGATGGGAAATCGATGCAAACAACCATCCGAATGAGGATGCTGCGCCTTCACGGACTGTGGTGTGCTCACCTTCATGGAACTTCACGCCACGAACAGGAATCGCACACACAGTCACCACAAGCAGCAGCACAACAGAGAGCCGGGGAGCGGCCGGGACAAGCTCGGGTGCGCCGGGGGGACGATGCATATCAGCCATCTACACGCGAGATGAGAAACATCCTGGGGGCGCCTGGGGGTCCCGATCGCAGTCTCAAATCGGGTCTCACCTCTTCCCGGCGATAGACTCGCTGCCTTCATGTAATGCACGAAAAACTACTGAGAGCCTCACAGTCCCTCTGACACACCGCAGATCTCTTTCGTCTGCTCCAATAAAACCGTCTCTCTCATCCGGTCATGCATGTCTCATGAAAAGCCAAAAAACACGCCGACACAATGTCTCGGTAGGGCCCCTTGATGCAGCAGATTGTCCGAAGGCCCGTTGGATCACAGCTTGCAGAGCAGTTTCCCGGTGTTCCTTCCCTCGAACAGCCGTATGAACGTTTTGGGGAGGCTCTCAAAGCCCGCCTGGATGTCGTGCGCCTGGTGGATCTGACCCTGCAAGACCATTCACACATCTGCGATGCATCTCTTTATGTACGAAGGCATATGTACCGATTTGCTGAGCCTGCCAAGCTCATCTACAGCCTCGCCAAAGCTTGAGGCGAAACGGGGCACCAGAAAACCCTCCACTCGGGCCGATCTGCGTGACGAGAAGGATGCATTGCACGTACCATTGGGCGTGGTGTCGTGTGATACTTACTTCTTGACCAGCTCAAAGTAGTTGCGGATGCCTGCGATCTGCACACGTGGACAGACACACGTACATGGCTGGGGGGAAAGGTTTGATAATATGCTTGACCTCTTTGCTGGGTTTCTGATATTCGCCGATAGCGCCACAGAGCACGACGGTGCCGAACTCTCGCAGACACGATATGCCTGCCTCAAGGGTCTAAGTGACAGGGTGACAGGGATGCCCACGTGTACATCTGTGCATCTGTGAGGGTGGGGATGTGATGTGATGTGATGCGGTATACTTACTTCGCCGCCGACGTTGTCGAAGAACAGGTCGACGCCTTCGGGACACCTCTCCATTATGCACCTGGCGGCACAAATGAAAAAGGTACACACATTGATGTGGCCGAGTGTCAGTGTCAGTGTTAGCTACCGACCTCCTGAGCCCCTTCCTCTTTGTCTCTTGGCTCTTGTAGTCTATCGCCGCATCAAAGCCAAGAGTCCTGCAGAGACACGCACGTGTCACACATGCGGATTCGCACAGCCATGCCCCGATTCATGTGGTTGGGCGTACTCGACGAGGAATTTGCACTTCTCCGGTCCGCCAGCGATGCCCACCACCGTCTTGGCGCCATACGCCTTGGCAAGCTGACCTGTACACCACACACATGGGTAGAGACGATCACACGGACGTGTGCGCCCATGTATACGTGTGTGTGTGTTACCGACGACTGAGCCTGTTGCCCCGGCAGCAGCTGACACAAGCACCGTCTGGCCTTCCTTGACGCGACCCACCTGCACACAGACACGCAGGCACATGTGCGCAGTATACATGGCACTTGTGCATCGATGTGTGTGCGCACCTTGACGAGGCCGACGTAGGCAGTGAGGCCGGTCACACCTGCACAAGTGTACCCGTACAAGGCCACAGAAGATCGGTACACGTGTGCACACAAAAACAAACGAGTGAAGGTACTGACTGGCTCACGGACCAAACAGCGAAATGCCCAGCTCCATTGGGACACCGGGGGGCAGCTGCACGTATACACGTGTGGAATCGACGTACCGGTTTGAGGACAGGCACACACACATAAGCCATGTGTGTGTGGATGCGTACCACTACTTTGGCAAGCCGCTCCGACTGCCGCGTGAGCCGCTCCTTCGGGTCGGCGATGGCGTCTGGTTGCCATGCACACGCACACACACACACACACAACACACACGTCGTGTGGATGTGCGTGTATCTCTCGACGCAAGCAGCCTTACTGCAGACACACTCGTGACGTACCGGCCTTCTTGACCTCATCGGGGCTGATAATCAGATAGTCCTGCCACCCACCCAGGCACCGAACCAAGTCACCTGCAATCAACACACCGCACACACACACACACGTGCACACAACCCCCCGCACAGACATGCTGGAGTACTACCAGCTTGCCAGTCCGGGTGTTTGGATGCCACCACTCGCGACAATGAAATGGCGCGCATGACCTCGCCGACTTTAATCTTGGTGACGTAGCTGCTGTCCCTGCCCATCCACACACACGCATCCACACACACGCATCCACACACACACACACACACACACAGACAGACAGACAGACAGACAGTCGTGTATGAGAGAGAGTGTAGTGGGTGTGCGGACGTACGTCAGCCAAGTCCGTTGGGCGGGGTCGAATGAGATGAGCAGCTGCACACACACACACACACACACACACGAGCACACACAGACAGGGCGATGAATGTGTCCATCCATCCATCCACTGCGCACCTGTTTGAGCATAACTTCGCCATCTTTCAGCTGTGCATCGTCCACACGAGTGTCCGCGCGCCTGCATGCACAAACACCGCACCAACACTCATGTGAATGTCCGTGCGTCCCTGTGTGTGTGTGTGTGTCTGTGTGTGTACCTGAAGTCCCCTTCCGTCGTTTTTCCCTTCACATCTCTCGCCAGCACCCATCGGCGGTTCGTGAGAGGCGCCATCTCACACACCTCAACCGCACACAAACACGCAACAACCCCGACCAGCACTGCAAGGCAAGGCGCCCGCATCAATCTCACGAGCCTTTCGGGAACGCGCAGATCTCTCCGGCGTGTGCAGGCTGAGCTCGCAACAGAGCTGTGACCTGGCTGGTTATTGCTGCTGAGGGTGTGCGCGGAGGTGTGTGGGAGATGTCGGTATCGCTTTGTTCATTGCCGCTCGCCGGCCATCATCATGTTGGTCAACATCAGATCTGCCGCTGTCCGGCTGACAGTGTGTTTGTGGTCCCTTGTCTGCCTTTCCCTGCAGCTGCCGTGCACAGACACAGAGGTCGGCCTGGCTGCCTGCCTGCCTGCATTGCACACCCTCGGGGTGTGCTCGTGTGTATGGCGTGGATGGATAGATGTGTGTGGACGTGTGTGCGCAGCCGTGCCGACTCATCCCTCTTCGTGTGTCCTCAAAAGAAGAAGAAGACGACGGTTGCTGCTGGCCAACAGGTGCGCAAACGCAGACAGACAAGGACAGGTACCTGTCCACACAGAGTCCCTGTCTGTCTGTGTGTCTGTGTGTGTGTCTGTGTGTGTGTGGGTGCTCTGACTGACTCAATCAGCGCACAGCAGGACGGTGAGCAGCAGCAGCAGGAGCAGGAGCCTGGAGGCAGGAAAGAAGACAAAGGCAAAGAACAGCAGCCAGAACAGACGCGATTTGGTCGCCTGCTGGGTGAGCACACACACACACAGATGAGTGCTGTCCTTGTATACCCATTCACCCCTGCGTGAAGGCGAGGAGCGTTCGGTGCGGACGGATGGCCGCAGCCGTGGGTACGAGGCCGACCAGGAGATCATCTCACTCACCAAACAAATGGACAAACGGAGGGACGGCGACAAACAAGACGAAAGGTGCGGCCGGCGCACTTGTCGGTGTGTTCGTCTGTCTGGGTTTGGAAGTGTGTGTGTGTATGTGTGTGTATGTGTGTGTGTGTGTGGCAGGTGGCAGCGGAAGCTGCTGATGGCCTTCACGGGATTGGTCAAGAACTACAAACTGCCGGCACCAATGAGGGTGAGCATACGTGGGCGCGTGTGTGTGCCACATGTGTCTGTTTGGGCTCTTTGCCGTTTGTTTGTGTGGTCAGATAGTCCTGAACTCGTCGGTGTTCCGGCTGCTGATGTTCTGGCTGGCGTACTACCTCTACGTCACGCTCATCGAACACAAGGACTTCTGGCCACACTTCGACAACGGCGATTGATTGAACGGATCCAACACCGCACCGACCAACGAAAAGCTCTACGTGCGTGTCTGCGTGTGTGTGCATGTCTGTTGGTGTGCTCACGTATTCTAGGCATTCTTGCGTGGCGGGACGGTGTGTGTGTGTGGGGGTGGGGGGTGGGGGGGTGGACACTCTCTTGGTGTAAAGCTAGAGGTGCAGAGAGGTGTGTTGTAGAGTCGATAGAGACGATAATTCTGCATGTGCTCGTGTGCCAGGCAGCCTCGGCTTTGTTGCTGTGTGTGTGTACAGCAGTGGGTGAAAGTGGGTGCGTGTGTACGTGTGTGTGGACCGATGGCGTTACGCACTGACACAAAACCGCTGTTGCACGTATTCATCCGTCATGGTCCGCACACACACACGGCCTCTTGACATTGTGTGTCCCCGTCGACGTCTCGATGCATGCACACACATCATCAACACGGGGCGAGCCCCGTGAGACAGACACGATGAGATAACAACACTCACACACAACAATACTGAAAAACGGCAGGGCAACAAGGAACGAAGAAGGCTCTCTCACCAGCACTCTCTACACCTATCCGCCCCTTCCCCCCTCCCTCCTCCATGTGCACACACACATGAAGAATGCATAATGCATAAATATCCTTCCTGGCTGCCTCCCTGCCCGCCCGCCCAACTCTGCCCCATCCCAGCCACCTTCATCATCACTCGCCCTCTGGCCCCTCTCGCCGTCTGAACCGCTCGTCAAGCCCGACGGGGAACGCTGCACACACACACACACACACACAACACGTGTGCAGGGATGTGTGTGTGTGTGTGTTGTGTGGTTTCTCACACGTACCAGGGGCGAATAATCGTTCGGCTGAGCCGTAGACGTGCTTGGTGATCTGAATGTCCACACACACACATATACCACACCTGTCTGCCTGTCTGCCTGTCTGTGTGTGTGTGTCTGTGTGGGCGTCTCCCCCCAGTGTACCTGCATCATTTTGCCGCATATCACGCGGGTCTTGTCGTAGGTCTTGACCACCACCTCCCTGCACACACACACACACACGGGTGCGTCTGAATGCGTGTGGTCAGCAGTATGTGCGAATATCATTACTTGGGTCGTCCCATGTTGAAGGCGGCGTCTTTGCTGCTCTCCATAATCAGCCGCAGCCGATCCGCCACCAAAGACGCAGCGTCTCGGGCGACCTGCAGTCGTCCAGCCATCCATCCATCCATCCACCACATGGACGCAGGTGCACTGCGCTCACCTGGGCGGTTCCCCTCTTGTGAATGTCATCGCGGACACTGTCGTACCTGAGAGAAAAAAAGTAACAACCACACACATGTTTGTGGGCGATAACGGATTGATCAACAGAGAAAGCGAAAGCGTCTCTTTCTGTCTTGTTGGTGGCTCACCAGGCCTTGAACGGCGACGTGCCGCGCGGTGCAGCTTCGTCCTGTGTACATACACACACACACACACGTGTGAATGGATCAATGAATGGATGGATGGACGGACGTACCTCATTGTTTCCATTCATCCCGCCCACGCCGTCCCCCCCGTTGGTGTCGTACAGCGAATGCCACGGACTCCTCAACGCGTCGCTGAACGAACCAACACAGGAACGAACCACCAGGAGGTCGGTCTCGTCGCTCCCTCATCCACTCACCTGTCTGATTGTGGTTGTGTTGCGTCCCCCCACTCTTTCTCTCTCTTTGGCAGGCTCGCGCCCAGCCGGTCCTCAAGCGAAGAGATAAAAACTGCCGACAAACAACACAGCACAGCACATACACACCGACCGCTAAATGTGTGTGTGTGTTGTGAGCGCACCATCTCCCTCGACATTTGGTGGTGCCGTGGGCAGGTGGGCGCTCGCTACTGTCCCTGCAGACACACATACACAGACAGAGACAGAAAACACAACTACATGTGTGTGGTGTGTGTCGGTCTGTCTGTCTGTGTGTATTGTAGCCGACGGACGGACCTTTGACGTCTCCTCTGATGCCGTCATAGGCAGAGGGAAAGGGCTCCTGAGCTGTAGGAGGCAGACACAAACATCCACGCACACGATAGACTAACTCTTGCTGCTGTATGTTGTGTGAGTCCCCACGTGCATACTCGTACCGATTTGCAGGCCGATTCCGTCGCATCTCATCAGCCCCATCGGCTTGTTGCTGGGCAACGCGCCATCGCTGACACACATCATTTGCACACATCCATCCAACCACAGACACAGACACGTGCCACTTCCCTCCCTGCTCACATCTCGTCTTCCAGCTCGGCCATGTCGTCGTCATTGTCGTGCCGCTGCCCAGCCACGGCCGCCTCGGCAAAGTTGGGGGGGAAGCACGCGGTGCGGAAGAACGAACCTGCAGGTTTGTTGTGAAGGTGCACACACCTGTGTGTGTGTAGCCAGCCTTGTGTACCGATGCAAATCATGGCCTGCGTGTTGTGGTGCACGGGGTGCAGGTGCGCAGCCTGATGATGTAGACAGACAGACAGGCAAGCAAGCAATGTGCTCCTCCCCTGCACAGATGGACGTGTGTGTGCTGCAGGCGCTCACCTCTGGCGTGATGTCATCGGGCAGCCGCGCTGCCCGCCCAAGACACCGATACGTTGGAAGAGGCAAACTCTGAACACAGACAGAGACCACACAACACAGTAGACACCCACTCCACGGGGCCGCTTTGCTTCCTTCTTCACTGCTTCACTGATTGCTTCACTGATTGCTTCACTGACTGCCTCACTGACTGCTTCACTGCTGACACACGCACGTACCTCTCCCTTCTGGTTCCGCTCTCGGTTCTCGAGGAGCAGCGCTACGCCCCAGCAGCTCTCCACCTCTCCGGGGTGTGGTGGCGTGTGTTGTGCCGATGACGACGAACAGTCAGCATTGTCACCCATCGCTCATGCGCACGGTTGGTTGGTTATTGTGTTTAACGAGACTCGTGTCTGTAACCCCGAGGGGATCCTGTCCAGGTCACGCACTAAACTAGCAGCATGCACATGCATAGAAGCATGCACACGGCCTGTCTCCCCATCCCACCCACCCACCCACCCACCCACCCACTCGACACGCACGTGCCACCCTATGATGGTCAGAAAATCGCTGTCGACAACGGATGACAGCCAGACATAGGCAAGACACCCAGAGGCTACTCAGAGAGCTCGACGTCGAGCGCCCACTGATCTAAGACATGCTGTCCGTACAGCAGCTCGTCGTCTTCCCCTGCCTGACTGTCTGGCAAGAATGGGTTGAGGGCAAGCCACTCAGTGCGTGTCGCCTGTGCTGACAGAAGAAAGTCGGCCGCTGCAGAAAGCACCGGCAGTTTGTCCGATTGCAGCACACAATAAGTGAACACAATTGGATGTGACCTGCGCCACAGACGATAACTAGAGGCATGAGGGGCAGTCACGCCATGCCGGCCGACAATTGTGTGCAGAGTGTCCCGCAGAGAGCGATACAATGGACAGGATGCAAAAACATGAGACTCATCCTCAATGGGAGGGCGGGTGATTGATTGCCCAGTAAGGCTCACGGCAGATACGAGCAAGTCAGTTCTGTGCGAGCAAAACGGGCAGACGCTGCCCTCTCGCGGCCGGCCGAGGATGCGTCCATCCATGATGGCAGAAGGGTAGCAGCCCACACGAAAAAGAAACAGAACACGGCGCTTACAAAACGGCAGTGACAGGTAGGAAGGAAAGCACGGCAACGGCTGAATGAGGCGATGGAGCCAGTCTTACCCTTGCTGCACCACATGCATATACGCAGCAGCAGGCACATATGGCGCCATACACACAATCGAGTCCATGTCACACGGGCAGTCACGTAAGGGAGACGGAAATGAACGATGTAAGCGAGGAAATGCTATAAGAAAGGCATGATTGAACAGAGAGGATGGCACGAACAGCTCCTTGCGTGCCTGAAAGAGGGCCCTACGAGTAACAGCTGTCTGACCACACGCATATGTGCGCCAAGGCAGTAAGGATATCGCCTCGGCGGAGAGAGAGAGGGGCGGAGGAAGTGAGGGAGTGTTACACATATCAGGCAACCGAGCACGATTCCATCGCTCGGTCAAAATACGAGCAAAGTCTGCCTTTGTATGCGCCGTGATCATGTGTTTGGTATCGATAGCACTCAGCGGGCCAATCTGACTAATCCGGACACGCTGGCCCATGAAATCGAATGTGCGTGCAAACAGAGTGAATG
>CDMY01000499.1:53641-67411 GCA_001179505.1 Vitrella brassicaformis | reverse complement strand
GGCGTTGGCCAGTATGCCGCAGATGTGCGCCTTGAGGTGGGCGGGGGGGAGGGGAGGGTCGTTGGGGTGCAGCACATTCTTGATGCGAAGTCGCCCTTGAACCGCCTTCCGCTCGATGGCGTCCAGGCGGCTGTCGTGGTGGATGGCGACCGTGGTCATGTTAGCAACTGCTCGGCAGACACCGCCGAGCAGCTGCTCGTGCTTGTGCCCCAGATGGCTGACGGCGTCATCGAGGACGTGCATGGAGTCAGCCGTCGTCTCCTGGACGTCGGCCACGGCGTCGGGGACGATGTCGGCGATCGCTCGAATGGCCATATCGTAGCCGATCGTTGCACCCGCCATGCTGGCCTTGATGAGGGCATCGAACTGTGGAGAAGTGCTCGAAACTCCAAGGTTCATCACCAGCTGCTTGATGGCGGTCTCCATTCCCGCCATGTGCTGCCCGTCAGCCGGGAGGTCTGCTATCCGCTTGCCGAGGATGCGCTGTTGTAATGCTGCTCGACGAGCTGGTGGGTCATCGTGGGAAACAGCCATGGGGGATGGTGCGGGGGGTGAGGGAGCGTCCATTGCGAAGGGAAAGTGAGAGGGGGTGGGCTCGACGCTGCGCTACGACGCCACGGCGGTTATTGTGTTTAACGAGACTCGTGTCTGTAACCCCGAGGGGATCCTGTCCAGGTCACGCACTAAACTAGCAGCATGCACATGCACAGAAGCATGCACACGGCCTGTCTCCCCATCCCACCCACCCACCCACCCACCCACCCACTCGACACGCACGTGCCACCCTATGATGGTCAGAAAATCGCTGTCGACAACGGTTGTCATAATATCCAACCAACATTTCGTGTTTCACAGCTTGCGTCCCTACCCCAGAGAACTGTGGCCATACGAACCACTACAAGGTAGGCGTCTCGTCATGCCGCTCGTAACAGCAACTGGCGGGAACAGATCCCTCAGTTTTCCTTTCATTCTCTGTCCCTGCCTGTATGTTTTTATTGCAGACCTCCCATCGGAGAGTGCTTAGCGATGTCAACCCCAGCGAATCCCGTCATCGACCTGACCGACGAGTCAGAGGACGCCCGCCAGGCGGAGGTCCTGGATGCCCGTCTCGCCCGGGAGCTGCGGGACGAGGAGGTGGCCAGGGAGCTGCAGGCCCAGGACATGGCCGATGGAGACTGGGATGGACCCTTGGGCGACGCCTACGCCAGCTGGGCGGTGGTAAGGAGATCTGCGGTCACCCTCAAAAAGGCCCTGATCTGATTCTCTCTCGCAGAGTGGCAAGAACGCACCCAGGTCTTCCGCTGCCGCCGCCGCCGCTTCTGCGCCGTCTCTTCCAACGCCCACCATCAACCTACCTCCCCCGTCATCGTTAGTACAAAACCTCATCGATCGCCATTTCCGCGCTCACGAGCCCGAGCAGTCTGAGAAGGAGCCCAAGCGGGGCCGGGAGAACCACGAGCAGCCAGACAAGAGGGTCAGTGACGAGATGTTTATACGAATCTCCCATACGCACTGATCTCATTCTCACTCGCAGAGCATTAGGCACAAGCCGGATGCAGCGTCATCTGCCGCTGCTGCGGCCGCTGCGTCACCTCCCAATCAGGACATGGATTTCGATGGGGCGGGGCCTGCGGACGCCGGGGAGGACGAACAGGTACTCCTCGCTCAGAACGAACGATCCTCACGTGCAAAATCCGGCTCTGCGTCTGTCCTTTATGTCACTTTGCCAGTTTGATGACGAAGACATCCCTCCCCAGGTGAGTGCCGCGTAACTGTACCTCACCATCCCTCGCAAACGCTCGTTGTTCGCTCCGCTGTGCTCTTGATCAGGATTTTGTTGACGACGGTGCGCAACTGATCCCTGATGAGGCACTTGTCGCCGCACTCGATGTGATCACGTCGGAAGATGACACCATTTCGCCCGAGGATGCGGGGGAGCTGGTCGTCGGTGCGTGTGAGGCATATCTCACGCACCCTGAAAACTACACACCCCACCCCCCGGCCACCCCTGCAACTACATCTCCCTCACCCGCACCCGCGACCGGTCCCCCTTCCCCGCTCACCAGCATCCCTCTCCCCGCTGCCCACAAGCGCACGTTCGGATCCCGCACCAAACCCTTTGATGGGAACGCCTGGATCAGGAGGACGGGCAAGCGGGAGGTCAGGCGGGAGGCCAGAGAGGCGGGCAAGGATGAGGCACGGAGGTACGGCACTGACCAGACGACGGCTGAATGGAAGGAAGAGGCCAAGCCGCTGGGCTTTCCGCCTGGACAGCTCATGTTCGTCATATGGGAGGTGAGTCACATCTGTGGGTCCACAGGGGGAGCTGGGCTCTACTCTCCCTGTTCGTTCTCTGGTGTCCAATGTGCAGGTCTACCCATATTGGTGGAAGCACCGCATGATCAAGGGCAAGTCGGATCCAAAGTACTGGAAATACGGCCTCTTCAAGGGCGATTCGGAGCTCTATGAGTTGGTCCCGATGGACTACGTGGCCTTCTTAGAACGTCTCCTGGAGCCACACAGGGCAGCCCACAAGCGCCACGTAAACAAACCGTACACAGGGCGATTCCGCACTTCTCAGACAAACTCTTCCCTGTCCGCGTGTCGCTTCAGTGGATGACCCACCAGAGCACAACACACCCGCCGTGTAAGATTCCGTTCACTTATGGCACTGTCAACTACCACACCAGCATGGACGCACTGCTCGCGGCTCTCAAGCGCAAACGGCAGCTTCTGGAGGGTGGTGGGTCCGTCGAGGGTGCGCAGTCGACTGACATTGATGATACCGAGGAGGCCCAGGAGGACTTGCCCCAGCTCGCCGAGGAGGACTTGGCCCAGCTCACGACACGGGGTAAGAACCAGCTGGCGACCATCAAGGCTGCACTCCGGGTGATCAAGACACAGCGCAAGGAGCCACCTCTTAAGAACACAGGGTGCTCACACGGTTCGGCCAGGGACCGCGTTCACATGGAGCACCAGCGCAACAAAAAAAGGTGCCAAAAGGACTTTTACTGGCACACCCCGTCCGGCAAGCTGGAAGCAATTCGGGACGCTCTTGTGAGCAAGTACAAGCATGTGATTGGCAAGTGCTGTAAATGAGATTAGTCGCTCACTCCCTATCTGTATCTGTATACGAGGCCCTTTTTGGTTCTCTACGTAGACATATACGTAGATCAACATATGTAGTAGGTCTGCTTGACTGATGGATGACCGAAATGCGATGGGATGGATGTGTCTATGGATGGGTATGGGAGGAGAAGTGAGCCCTCACATGACATGAGTGATGCTGTCTGTAGCCATTAATGGTGCAGCGTGTCATTGGAGCAGTCGAACTTCTGCAAGCTAAGACGTATTGACTGTGTGACATCTGACTGTGTGCCCCTGCCTGTGTGCATGTGTACATGGATACGTTATGTCTCAATCCATGAATTATTGTGTGGGTCTATCATTAGATGGACTTCTGAAAACCTAGCCAACTGCGCCGATCTCGCTCCCCGCAGCCTTTGGATCTATGGCTGTGGTCGTTTTGGATCTGCGTTGTCGTGTTCGACATACATGAGACCGTCAATCACGCCCTCGCAGTCAGCCGAGTCAACGCATATAAGCCCGTCTAGCTCGACCCATGTAGCATCTTCATCCCACCTCTGCCCCCCTACGAAGCAAACCAAACGCCCCGTAGAATGAATCGAGAGTGCTGGTCGCAGTTACCCCTTTCTCTTCGATCGGGACTTGCGAGAACGCTGACTCTTGATCCTCTGCGTGACCTCGAGCATGTAAATCACGTCTCCGATCTCGCCCCTCATTTTGGCGATCGCCCCTCATTTCGGCGATCTCGTCCCTCAGTGCGGCAAAGCTCGCGACGAGCTGCTCCTCCACTTCGGTAAGGTTCCGACGAGCTGGCTCAACGGTGTCGCAATATCTGCAACGACAGCGAACCACACGCACGCCCACAATGACTGGGGAACGTTGTGGTGTCCCCACCGGTGGGGCCTTTGGTCTGATCGGTCGCACTTGTGGTGGTGGTCGCATTTGTGACGCCTCCAGGGAGGACCTCACTCGTGCTATCCCCCCCAGCAGCCCTCATGACCTGGCGCACACCACAAGCACCAAGAGATGCGATTCTAGTCAGCTTGACTGCAGTGGCTGTATCGCTGCACATCCGTATAAAGAACGTACCTGTGTGCTGTGTTTTCGCAGCCGACGCACACGAGACCTCATCGCCTGTATTGCAAATGCCGCACAGGACACCGTCTACGCACACGCATGCATCTGTTTCCCTTTGCGGCGTGTTGACCTACACTGGTTTTTTCCTTGTCCGGCGTCAGAAGCACACCATCATTGACCAGCATGACCTGAGTCAAACCATGCGATATGGCCATATTTTGTCACCACAATCCATTCGTCCATCGTGTGATCACGCTTTCTCGTTGACGCACACAAGCATCGGGATGCGGATCCACGTATGTACCTTGCCGGCGCCGGATGATTCCACCCTGCATCGGCCCGACGATGATGAAAGCATGGCTGCCGCTCGGGAGACTGTGTGCCCCCCGCAGGATGGCACTGGCGGAGCACCACACGACCACTGGCAGAGGAAAATAGGCCAGCATCACCCAGATGCACACCGGGAGAATGCCATCCCGCTATGAGGTTGAAAAGTACCGCCAACGTGGGGTTTGTCGTTTAGGGTTTTCGAGGGTCAGCGTACTGGGTTTCAGGCTCCAGGGTTTGAAACCCTTAGCCTGTAGCCCTAGCACGATCCGGGACGGTGCTTGGCGAATACGACGCGCACAAACAATCAAATCACGGACGACGTGCATGGGTCCTCAAAACATCACATCCAGCTCTGAGGTACAGTACGTGTGCGCCTGTCTGTTTCTTCATGCAGATCTTCAGCACTTGCTGCAGATGCCATGGTGCAGATGTATCAGAGGGATGGCATTGAGTGAATGATTCATCACTGTCCTCTCTGCTGTGCTCGTGTGTGTGCGTTACAGGTGCTCAGCATTTATTTCCAGAGGGGACTCGGAGAGGCGATGTGGCGCTACCCTTTTTCCTTTCACCGTGTGTTTGACCTCGACCAACGCCCGCCACGTGGTTTCCCGCCCAAGTGGAGAGGGCCCTTTCCCGAAGAGGTTGATGGCTACAAGGACGTCCTTGTGTACTACATGGACAAGGAACCCAAAATATGTCGCTTGCCCGAGTACGAGATGTACTGTGCGTCCGGTGGCTCACCGCGGTTTGCCAACGACTATGCTATGCGGCTCATATGGAAGGAGCTTCGGGAGCAGGGACTCGAGAGCAACAGGCTGATGCGGTTCGTAGACACAGTGAGATGTGGGTTACGGCCCATCCAGGCGCACCATCACCAGGCATACGCACTCTGGCTCGGTGAGGACGGGACGGACACATGCACCCACTCACTCACGGACCACACGAGGCACACAAGATGCAGACAGGAACGCATCGGCAATCGACCCTCTCTCTTTCCATGTGTGTGTGTGTGTGTGTGTGTAGGTCCGCTGTGGTCGCCCGAGAAGGAGGCCGAGTGGCAGAGAGACAACGCACCTGCTTTGGCCAAGTGGTGGCGGCGCGTCACTCAGAGGAGGCACCGACCAGCCGACGACGAGGCAGCGGAACCACTCGCCGAGTAGCTGTAGACAGCTGGGAACAGGTGCAGGATAGGACAGGGGACAGGGAGAGAGATAAAGATAGACTTGGTCTGTCGAAGGCGCGCACAGCTGTGTCTGTGTCAAGTCCATGAGTGCCAGGGCCAGATTCTCGACAGCCACACTTTTGTGACTCTTTTATATTCAGTCTGTATATAACCGCCGACCAATGCCCGCACGACCCTCTGGCCCATGACTGACTGCAGCCAGTAGCTAAGGGTGTGCCGCTGAAGCGTGCTTGCTCTTTTCTGCTGCCCCCCGCTGTGTCTGTCGCCCTCCTCCCCGGCTGTGTCTATCTCTTTGTTGGGTGGAGGTGGGGCCGACGGACTGTGGCGGAGACCACCTGCACTGCCTCGTGTGCGTGGGCATGGCGACATGATGGAACAGGGGAAGGACCGCCTGCAAACTATGAACAAGAATCGCTCGTAGAAGGGCAGCTCGCGCAGCGGCTGTGCCCGCCATCACACGACCCTGACGGGAGACAACACAGCAGCAGACGATGACGACCGGCACTTGCACACCATTCATGCTGCATTGCACTGGCTTTGCCTCCGCTGAGGTGCTCAGCCAACCACTAAGGATGCGTTGGGTTTGCGAAATTTGTGAATGCGCATATAGCAGCACACGGCAGAGATACCCACACAGAGGTTCATCCATCGCATAAGTCGGTCTTGAGGAAAAATTCACAGAGATGCAGGCAGGCTGGCAGGCTGTTTGGTTGGGAGAGAGAGCAGCGAAAGAGAAGAGGATAGATAGGGGAAGAAGAGACACATAGATAGATAGTGGTCCTCTCCTCACTCACTCAGTGATTGCCAAAATGCTGCTCTGTTCTCCGCCAGCCCCGGCCGATATGCAGGCAGGCAGGCACTCACATCACACACGACCTGACCTGGCCTGGCTGACGCGGTGTCCGCGTACGGACAGATAGACAGACAGACAGACAGACCAGCGTCATGTGTGCGCATCGGAAAAGAAAGAAAGCACAAAGACAAGTATTGTATGCAGACAGATCACAATGAGGCAAAATGAGGGAGGCAAAAGTGGACATTTTCTTTACACACAGACACGCACAAACCAACACACACACACACACACACACACAGAGTGGCTGGCAGGCAGGCAGGCAAGCATTCGCCCATCCATCAGTCCACGACGCAGAGCAGAGCGATTGAATCCAACCGCCGCGGTGAGCATCGACTGCCCTTAAAAACTGGTCAGATGGGATGTTTGTTTGTCACCCAGACAGACAGACAGACAGACAGACAGGCCCACCAGTCAGTCCCCCATGCAGCCCTCCCTCCCTCCCTTCCCATGCGTCACGTCATGGTCAGTAGAGGATGCCCTGGAGTTTCTTCCATGACTTGAAGACGTTCTCGCATCCATCGGCCATGACGTTCCACTCACTCTCGATGGCCCGCTCCTTGAAATCCGTCTCGAGCTCCTTGTAGTGCAGCAGCCCGTCGGGGTGGCCGAAGGCCGCAGCCAGCTTCTGCGACACGCCAATGTGGATGGCGTTGAGCCGCGCCCAGTAGATGGCTCCCAAAGACATCGGGTCGGGCTCCGTCGTCGTGTACAGCTCGTGGTCCTACATGCCATGCGACAGACAACAAACACGCGCATTCCATTCATGCAGTCAGTCGTGTGGTTTGAGTCTCTTGCCCTTTCTTTCTTCTGTCTCTCTACCCCACCACACCGAGTCAGTCCACTGACTGAGTGAGTGACTTACCACGAGTTTGTATGAGTTTTCGACTTTGCATGCGGCGCGTATGGCGTTGACCTCCGCTGTGGCGGTGGGGTCGTCATCCCGCAGGACGGTGTTGTAGCCGCGGCCCACGATGACCCCGTCCTTGACGACGATCGCCCCGAATGGCTCCCGCTCCTTGCTCTCGCCCTTGCGCTGCCCCTCGAGGGCCACCTCGATGGCCGCCTGCATCCACTCGTCGGTGCAGGTCATCCCCTGGCCCTTGCCGTCGTCACTCGGCGTGATGCTGTCGTCGTCGAGGAACATCTGCTGGTAGATCTTGGCCAAGATGCCGCCGCCAGATCGCAGACGCTTCTTGTACGTGTGCGACTCCTCAAACACCTTACGAACCTGAGAGATATATGGATCCATCCAGCAATCAACAGACAGAGGGAGAGAGGGAGAGAGGGAGAGAGGGTGAGTCCCACATCCCTCGCTCCAGGAGTATGTTGCTGTCTGTGCACCTACCTGGTCGGACATGATGCCCTTCATGTGTTTGATGGCCCGCTTGTCGTGGGGCAGGTCCAGCTCCTGGTAGAAGAACTCGTCGTCGAAGCCGTACTTGGCCGCGGTCTGGCGGGTGCACCCGATATGGATCTTCCTCAAACGCGCCCAATTGGCCGCCCCCCAGCACATGGGGCACGGCTCACACGTCGTGTACAACTCGCAACACGACAAATCGTGAGTGCTCAACGCCTGGATGGATACCCACACAAGAAACAGACAAACAGACAGACAGAAACATCCAGCCCCCGATGACTTTCTCTTACTCACTCTCTCTTTTCTCACTCCGACTCTTCCTTTCTGTGTGAGCGTGTCGTGTCAGTCACCTTGCAGGCCTGTCTGATGCAGTTCATCTCTGCGTGGCAGGTCGGGTCGAGGTTGGTGGGCACCATGTTGTGACTGCAGGCTACGATGACCCCGTTCTTGACGATGCAGGCGCCGAACGGTCCCCCGTGCTCCTGATGCACCCCCGCCAGAGCGCTCGAGATGGCCGCATTCATGAAGGGGTTGAAGTCCTCCGTGCTGTGATTGGCTGACGCAGCGTCAACGGACGTCTCAGCGGTGGATTCGCTGCGAATCGTCATATCGGGCGACTGCTGCTTCTTGACCACGATGGGATCCTCGGGCTGAGGACATGATTCAGCAACCGCGGCCATCGGGGAAGCAAGGGGGAAGGAGCGCTGGTAAGAGCGGAGCTGCTCGCAAAGGGCAAGTTGAATCAGGATGCTCCCTGAAACCGCTCCTTCGAGGCAAGTTTGAATCCGTTTCACGCACTACCCCAAGGAGTTGCTGCTGTTGCCTGAGTTGCGTTGCCTTTGAGTTTCCTCTCGCCATGGCCCTTGTCCAGTCCTCTCCTTCTTCTTCTCCAGCTGCAGCGAAGGTCTTGGCCATAGCAGATCTGTACCTCTCTCTGCTATCTGACTATCCTCTCCGGACCAAATCTCTGACGTGCGGTGTCCTCAGTGCAGTATCCGATCTGCTGTCACAGTACCTCATACAGACCAAGCACCATGTGCCGGTGGAAAAGATGGTCTTCACGCGAAAGAGTGCACAGCGGCAATTCGTCATCGGTATGTATTCACACACGCATGGATCACAAGAGAGAGAAGGGCACACACGAGCAAGATGTTGTCAATTTGTTTTGTGGTCTCTTGCGCAGGACTCATCGTTCGCGGGCCTGTCCTGCACTATGTAAGCAGACTACTTCGGGCAGATCATTTGCGAGCAGTCGTGATACCATCGCATCGATTAATCTCTCTGTCCATCAGTGGTTTGGGTGGGTGGAGCGGCTGTTCCAGAAGTGGCCGCCACAAGGCTCCAAGACGGTGCTCACGAAGGTGCGTGACGCCAGCTGCGTGGGGACGGGTCACTGGGATGATTTCTGCGATGATTTCTGCGCAGGTCGTGTTTGATCAACTCGTGTTCGCGCCCTTCTTCCTCGCCCTCAACTTCGTCGTCGTTGGCCTGGCCGAGGGCCGCTCGCCGCAAGCCATCGCACGAGAGCTGCAAAGCCGTCTCTTCGACGTGTGGAAGAAAAATGTCTGTCTGTGGCCAATTGTGGTGAGCAGTGAAATACTCACACACATGGATAGCCGATCGATGCTCATACTTTGCTGCCTTGCTTCTGCTTCACAGGGCCTGATTCAGTACAGGTGCTGACCAGATGTGCAACGTTTTCGAGTATCTGTTTGTGTCGCTCGCTGTTCTTTCCGGTGTGCCTGTAGGTACGTCCCACCGAAGCTGCGCGTGTTTGTGGGCAATCTCGTAAGCATGAAGCACGTGTTCCTGTGCTTAGCCAAGACACAGTCGCATCACAATTGCTATCTTGTTTGTGCAGGTGAGCGTCTTTTGGACCGCCTACCTGCTCTCGCGGATCTCTCCGGGTGTTGTGCACCCCAAACAAGTCATCAAGCCGTCCAGGTCAAGGACAGAAGACACACCGTCTACACATGCATCGACAGATGCGGCGACGGCCCGTGGGTCGAGGGCTGGCGATGGAGAGGAGGGAAGGGAGTCGGAGGGAAAGGCAGCTACTATGAACTGAACTGACTGTGTGATATGCTGCCCCCGACTTGCGAATCAGCTCATGTGCCTTCCTTCTGCTTATGCGTGTCCATGAGCTCTTGGACAGGGGAGAGAGCAACACTGATTCCAATGACTGCGTGAGGTTAATGCTCAGCCTATCGACACAGTGCCATGGAAGAGTCAATCACCTGTCAGTCAGTCAGTTAGTCAGCCACAGATGCTTACGGAAAAACTGCTTCCTGCCTACCCATGTGTAGGATTCTTACGCTGCTTTACAAACGGACCATCGAAAAAGGCACACTCGTCTGTATGTCTGTCTGTCTATGGGAGTGATCTGCCTATATACCAATTGACATAAATACCTACACCGCGGTGGCTACCCGCTCAATCAATCACTGCCTCCCCATCCATCATCGGACATCTCCTGCACTGCATCCCTCGCTGCTTCAACAGCTGCCTCGTTCTTCTCCCAGGGGAAAAGACCGGCGTAGCCCGCAACCTCCCTATGGTCGGGCCTCTCTAACCTGTCGATAATCGACGATAAGTACAGATGTTTGATTGCATGACTGCTGCTGTGTGTGTTCGTCTCTATCGAGGTGTGAGTTTGTATGCTTACATAGTCCACAACGGTCTGGGCTCCATAGCCTCCGAGCTGCTCTGACCCGTCTTTGCTGACGTTGACGTCTATGTTGCCGATTGGCCTGCCCATGGTCGGCATCAGCCTGTCCCTATCCCTGTCGTAGTACATCATGGTCCACACAGCGCCTTTCATCACCAAGGCGCACTGAACCAAGGCGCACACACACGCAGGAAGAAAGGAATCCATTAATTTGGCTACGAGGTACACTCGAGCTCAGACACAGGAAGACCGTGTCCGTCTGGCTTGGGCTTGGCGTATGTGGCTGCTTGCCTGGGTGATGTTGTCTCTGCGGACGAGCTCCTTGAGCTGCTTGCACGCCGTGTCAGTAGGGTGGTTGCCCGCCAGCACAGCAAACTGCGTTCCTTCCCTGCGCGTGGGCACCAAGTGGTGGATATATGCGATGCGTCTCCTTTTCATCCATCGTTGTCGTGTGTGCGTATGTTATGTGCGTACCCTCTGTGGGTTCGGCCGTCAGTGCCGTCCTTTTGTATTATCAGGAAGAAACACTCGTCGTGCGCATACATGTCAGGAGGGTCCACAGCAAAGACCCTCACGCGCCAGTCAGTCTGCCGCACCATCTCTGCCATCTGCATAATGGACAGACAGACAGACAGACAGACAGAGAGAAGGGCTGGATGAAGAGGGGTCGGGAAGCACACGTGATGCACCACCACCTAGTGAGTGTGTCTTCTCCTACCAGAGGCCAGAAGTGGTACCTACCACACACAGACACAGACAGAGAGATCAATCTACAAAGGACATCTACTCATGCATGTACCCCATGCTGGTCATTGTCTCTGAGCGGCCCATGTACTCGAGCAACCTGGATGGACAAATGAATGAATGAATGCTATCAATGAGAAGCAATGAATGCACTCACATTCTTTCTCTCTGACATACATGTACTTACCTGCCCGTGATGCCTCTTCTTTTGTCCCCTGGCACGTGTAACGAATAGAGGAAGTCCATCAGTTTCTTTGGAACCACGACTCGTGGCAGCGGGCCGAGCGAACTGCTGTCCTCCTTGGCGCCTGCAGACTGCAGATTGCAGACACACACACGTGCACACAGGTCAAGGACAGCGTTCGCTCATAAGTGAGTGACGGGATTACCACGTGGCTGCACCTTTTTGACGGGTGCGGTGCCACCACGTGGGGAGCGGCACTCGCGGCACCCTCCTCCTCTTTCGATGCACTTGTCATCGAGTGCCAGGACTTGCCAATGCGCCGCATCTGATTGGTTGTTTGCAAACACGGACCAGCAATCAGTGTCCGTTCAGATCAGATTGACCCATCCATCATTCAGGCACCGACCGGACGCTGCTGAGAGGTGGCGCGTCGGCGAAGTCCCGTCGGCGAGAGCATCGAGAAGGTGGAGGCCCCACCAGCCAGCAGAAGCAGCACAAAACCCTCCTGCACCAGCATCACGGACTTAGGCAGCTGAAGTGAGTGACGGGTGAGAGACAATCACCGCCATGGATCGTTCGGGTCAAATGCTGAGCACCTGTAACGCACGCACACGAGCCCAGCAGACCACAGTGATGAATCATTCACTCATTCAATGCCATCCCTCTGATACATCTGCACCATGGCATCTGCAGCAAGTGCTGAAGATCTGCATGAAGGAATAGACAGGCGCACACGTACTGTACCTCAGAGCACGTCGTCCGCTGTTTGTGCGCTTGTCGCTCACCGCAACCGCGCCGGATGGTGCTAGGGTTACAGGCTAAGGGTTTCAAACCCTGGAGCCTGAAACCCGCTGAATATAGGGTTTAGGGTTAAGGGTTCGAAAAACACAAGCAGGTGACGTGACGTGACGGACATGCATCGAGTGAACTGGCATGTGCCTGACCGGCAGGCACCTTTCCTCGCGTCTGTCTCACTCATTTGTTCATGGCAGCCAAGTCACTCACTCGTGGAGGCCAGACGGCCACGGAAGCCGACAGGCAAACACAGATCGGAACAGCGGTGCGCGGCCACGGAAGAGCGAATGGTTAGTGTCTGGAGGGGTTGTGTTTGTTGCTCTTCAGGCGTCCAGCAGGTCTTCGGTGCCCGACTCTGGACAGAGTAAGACGACGCACACACGCACACGCACGGGCAATACGTCTGTCTGTCTGTCCTCGGTTTGCATCTGACCCTCTCCACCTCCGCTAATCAGCTGCCGCACATCATGACGCAAGCGACTTCGAGACTTACCTAGAGAAGGCAGATGTATGTGCCATCTGGCAGGCCCCACCTCGCGTGGATGTATGTGTGTATGAGTGCGAGTCTGTGTGTGTGTGTATGTGTGTGCATCGGTGGCAGGCGATACTTCGTCGTAACGAAGAATATCTCATCGCCCTCGACGAATCGCAGGACCGCTTTGCCCAGTGGGTGCTCGACGGATTCGATCATCAGTCTCATTTCGTGTAGGTGTGTGTGTGTGTGTTCGTGTGTCTAGGAGCTCTCTCGGCCGCGTACTGAGGTACTTCTCAATATGGGAGCCCCATTACACCGGGGCTCTGGCTAGGTCCCGCTGTCGCGAAGACCAGCCGTGCAGGCACAAGACCTGTAGGGCGTGTCGAGGTGAGGTGCCTTATAGACGAGTACCGACGAGCCATGCGGGCACGGACACAAGGCAGCAGAGTGATGAGCAGGGTGTGACAGACGAGCGAGAAGAAGGTCTCCGTGCTCGTCTGATGCCCGATAACAAGTGAGTCGTCGACGCCCGTACGTGTTTCGTTTTTTGCGAGTGTCTTGTCGGCCCTGCTCAAGAGAGACAGGCAGGCAGGCAGTCGATCAGGGAGGGTGGGAGGGCGAGAAAATACAGTGAGTGCCCCTAGCCGGCCGGCCGCACAGGACAGCTCAGTCCATTCCGGGGCATTTATTGGCCTGGGGAGTGGGACTGACGACTGACTGACTCATTCATACTTATCCGTCTGGGTGTCAACCTTTATTTATCGACGATACTGCTTGCCCATCCTCTAACTTAGAGCAACGTGTACAATGATCATTCGGTCCTGTCGACCCATGACCCACCCCTTTCTTGCCCACTAGGCGCCGCACGTGCGAGCAACCCGTCGGCAATTACATACATATGGGCAAAGGAAAATCCGACACACATCCACGTAGATAGAGACGACTCACACGATGTAGCTTGATCGGGACTTATTTAGGCGGCGGATCCAATCAACTGAATACACTCCCTTCTCG
>CDMY01000499.1:13927-47977 GCA_001179505.1 Vitrella brassicaformis | reverse complement strand
CCACATACCAGACCTCCCTCTCGGTGACTGTGTGGTGGAGTGTATCTGTGTATGTTTGCCGTGACGGACATGCATCGAGTGAACTGGCCTTTGCCTGACCGGCAGGCACCTTTCCTCGCGGCTGTCTCACTCATTTGTTCATGGCAGCGAAGTCACTCGAGGAGGCCAGACGGCCACTCACTCACATACCCCATCCGTGTGGTCCCCACGAGTGGTGTACTATATGTGGGTGGGGACTGGACAACCATGGTGGCCACACACCACACACATGACTGACGGAAAAAGAGGGCAGGCGCACACCACACCACACACCTACCTCGACCGGCCTGCATGAGACGACACACCACAAGTCACGTGATGCAGCGCCACAACTCAGTCAGTGGGTAACATCGATCGATGCGATACGGAGGAAAGCACTGCACACACCCACACTCACACCCACACCCACACACCACACAAACGATCAGGCTCGGTCAGCCAGCAAGACGGGCTGCCCTCTCCACCTCCCTCTTGGCTCTCCGTGTGAGTGGCATTGTCTTCTGCGGGTCGTAGGGCGTCAGGATGAAGTCCTCGTGCTTCCAGTCGATGATTGGCGTCCACTCCAGCGTATGCAGGGCCCACATACCCAACACCTGAATCATATATGAATGAATCAAGTGAGGAAAAAGACAGACAGACAGACAGACAACCAAAGAGAGAGAGAAACAAACCATTCGTGTGTAAAGACCTAGGTTAGTCGCTTTGAGGTGCGTACGTACGTACGTTGATGTGGGCAAAGGTGCCGAAAGACTGGTAGTATTCGAACGCTCCATGGCGGCAATGGCCATCGATCGACACCATCAAGCCGAAAGGCACCTCGTCGCTGCCTTCATCCACTCCTGCCAGCGCCGCCAAGGCCCGTCGGCTCAAGTAGGACACCACCGACGTCGTGTCGACGACGAAGACCACGTTGATGGGGGGCGGGGGTGAGGCCTCCCCCTCAAAAGGCCGTCGAACACACACGAGGTTGATGAACATGCGCCGGCAAGAGCCAGAGACGATGCCCTCTGGTGGGTAGCTGAGCTGCTGGCTGGAGGGCGCCTCCGACAGGTACTCGACGCCATACCGGCCCTTGGAAATGCCTTCAAGATCCGCTTCAGTCACGTCGGGCAGCGACAGCTCATGGTCGAACGGCTCAGCACCCGGGTCGGTGGGAATGAACAGAATCTCATCATCGGCCGCCTTGCCGCCGGAGTTGTGTTGTCCAGTCGTCTGCTGCTCAGCACTGCACCGGACGGTGGCGAAGAAGGCAGCTGCGGGAAAATGGCGGCTCGTCGGTGGGCGACAGTGGCGGGTGAGTGGCAAAGTGTGGCCGAGGGGGTGTGCTGTTTGGAGAATGAGGGGGGACAGTCGGGGACGATACATCTGACGGACACACAAACCAACGTGACAATGATGCTGCAGCGCATCGGAGGGCTAAACCCGTTCAGTTTCCTCACCTTCGTGAAGGCAGACCTTGGGAACTCTGCACCAAACAGTTGCGGTGCTCTCCGGCAGCCAAGCTTGAACATAGCGCTTCCCAGGCTGACCATCTCCCTTCGAGGCTCAAAGGCTCGCGCCGAGAAGCCTGAAACCCCTTGTCGCCTTCGCCTCTTCAGCACGACCTGCCAGGCACAGAAATGAGCCCAGCCCGAAGCTGCACTCATCACTCACGGAGAGGGAAAATGTCGTTTCTGTGGCTTGTGTGTGCCGCGTATGTGAGGTGTGGGGGTCTGCTGTGTGCTGAGAAGCGTACAGGGAAAGGATGGAACTTCTTACGAAAGATCTGCAAAGCTTGCCTAAAGCCATGATTCGTATGACTGGCTCTGTGTGTCAAACGAATGCATTCTCCTTCCTTCTCCCCAAGCGAATTCGTGAGATTCAACATGCCTGGCTGCCTGCCCCACTCACCCGCCCGCTCCATTCAGCCAGTCCCGACTGCACTTACGTACTCAGACAGCAGATATGCACACAGAGACTCTCTCGAGTACTCAAACAGACCTACACCACAAAGGCCCCAACCAAACAAAAAAAGGCAGACAGGCAAGTAGGATGAAGGAAGCCAGCCCAGCCCGCCAGGCAGGTAAGCTAGACAGAGCCCAGGTAGCTAGCTAACTATATCTCTCTGGAAGGGTACAAGCGAATGGGAGGAAGGGGCCGCTCCATAGCCTTGTGCAGCTCAGGCGTCTCGTTGAACAGCCCCGGATACCCGTCGTCCTCCTTCTTGTTCGGGCAGTTTAATCGGTCGACGATGTAGTTGATGATCGCCTGAGGGCCCTCCCCCTCGTTTGCGGTCAGGGCGATCCCCTCATATCGGATGGGCATCAGCTGGTCAGTCTCACTGTCCAAGTACATGGGAATCCAGATGTGGCCGCGCGCCGCATACATGCACTGCGCACACGATAGATACACACACGTGCGCATACGAATGAACACCGCCTGTTGATTCTTCCATCCATTCCGCGAGTGTGTGCGGTTGGTTCGTACCTGCATGATGCCTTCCTTGCGCATGAGCCACTTGAGGTCGTCGAGCGCCTTGTCGGAGGTATTTTCGCCAACCATCAGTGCGAACTGCGTCCCATCACTGTGTGCACACATTCACACATGTGTATGAATTCGTCTCACACACACACACGGCACCCATAGAGAATAGGTACTCACTCACCCACTCACCCTGTGGTCGGGAGTTTGCCGGTTCCGTCTTTCTGGATGATGTAGAGGAAGCAGTTGTCGTGCTTCTCGTCTGGGCCGTCCACACACCAGGCCTTCACACGCCAGTCCGTCTGACGGATCAACTCATACAGCTGATGGATGAATGGATGGATGGATGGACGCGTCATGCCGACACCAACAATCACACACACACGTGCGCGGAGCGTATACACAGATGCATATTATGTCTGTCTGTATGGTGCGTACCATCGGCCACAAGATGTGTCCGTTGGAGGTCTCTTGGCCTGAACGCCCCCCGCGCGGAAATCTGACCGAGATGTGGAGTAGTCACAGCCCACCAAACACATACCACCATTACAGACAACACATACAACACATGTGTAAAGTGCGTGAATGAAGACAGATGTTGTTATGCACCACCTGCCCGGTATGTGGTGTTGTCTGTCGCCGTTGATGGCAAACCCCAGAAACTCCAGCAACGTGTCAGGAAGGTCCACTCTCCCCAGGGGAGCCGACTCGACCTGCGTGACATTCATCCCAGGACATCAACATGACACTCGGTTGTGTGTGTGTGTGTGTGTCTGCTTGAAAGACAGACAGCTGCATGGTGCTGGCAACATGCATGATGCACGTGAGCATGTGATCACCTTGTCAGAGGGAGCAGGTATCTTTCCCGAGGACCGGTTCTTCACTGCGCTCATCCGCACGCGGCTTGTTGCCGATGGCGCCACTTGACCCAGGGGAGGGGACGAGACGAAGGCCGGTGGCGCGACAGCCGCACTCACCACGCACGCAACCAGTGCTAAAACGACGAAACGCGAGATCGCCTGCGCCATAGTGCACAGGAATTGGCTTTCACGCCCCCCACGGCGTCCTTTGGATCGGCTGAGCTGCCTCTCGGTATGCACCTGCCCTCGTGGATAATCATTCCCGTGTGGTGGATATTTTGGTTCATATTTTGCGCCAGTGGGCGCAACGAGGGTGAGCCGGAGACAAAGAAGGATGAAGGGTGTCCGGAGGTACTTTCTGCGTGTAGGCCTGTTTGCCCCGCGCCCACAGTACGATGCGTCCTCAGAGTCCTCCCGTAACATTCCTGCGCGAGGTCTCCAGACGGAGCCCGAGACAGAGAAGACAGGTCCTGTGCTTGCGAGGCTATCCCCGTCGACAGCGACAGATGAAGGCTATACCCCATATGTCGCTGTCGATGGGGCTCTCATAAGTGACGGTTTCCATGTTTTCGACTGGAGGATGACCGATACAAGGCAGTCATCGTCTGCAGAACAGCCGGTTGAATTACACGAGTTCGCACAGCTCCAGCCGCCGTTCAACCTCTCCATCACCCCATACTGTGTGTCAGTGATGAATCGGACAGTTGTCGTCGCTGGAAAAGGTGGCTCCGTTCAACAACCAAGGAAGTGGCTCTTCGTATTCTTGAACATACCTTCCCTTCCTTCCAAGCCCGAGAGCCCCCTCGTGCTCAACCCAGATATTACTATTGAAGAGCCGAGAGGGGTCTTTCAGAGTTTTGGGCGGACCACGGTGGTTGATGATGTTTTTCACCGTATTGCAGCATCGGATGTTTTTCGTATTGGTTACGGCGGGGCAATCATTGGAGTCGGAGCAGGTGCCTTACAGACACGAAGGTGTTATTAGTTCCGTGCTCATTTCTTTTACTGTTTTCAGTTTACGTGTTCGGATATGACCCCATCGCGAAGACAAGTAGAAGAATCGCTCGATTGCGACTTCGAGATCGACTGCGAGATGGATATTTGGGGATTGGCCTGGCCCTCGAAGGAGACATCGTCCTCGTGGCAGGGACGGATGCCGATTGGTCCGATAAAGAGCTATATGTCTTCAGCGTATCCGACGTGTCAGCCAATGAAATTAACTTTGTCGACGTCTTCGAGATTGCAAGATTGAGGCTGCCTACGGACGACGCCAAAATCGAGGCCGTTGCTCTCAAAGGCACAATCGCTGCAGTGGGCATCAACTATGGCCGCCAGGCTCTCTCATGTGTTCTGCTGTACGATTTGGGTGAAGTGGTGCGGACCAATAGCGCTGCTGTCGACTTGAGTCATCCCTTCGCTAAGCTGAGTCCTTCAGATGGACCCAGTGGAGAAATCAGATTGGCGTTCGACGGAAAGTATGTCCTCGTTGTTGTTGGCGACGATTACCAGCGATACGCTTACGTATTTCGAGTGGAAAGTCCGAAGAACGGCGTCATACAGGAAGCGAAAGAACTCTGGAGGCTCCCAGTACCGTTCATACCCTTTGGGTCCGATGTGGCAGTGAGTCACCTCGATAATGCAAGCGGAGAGGAGGCGGTGGTGGCAATTAGTCGATTGCAACAGGCTGGCTGGGAAGCGAGGCACTGGGTCTGGTTGCTGGGGAACTGGCCTATCCCTCCTCCTACTGAAGGTACGCCTAGTCCAAGTACCCTAGTCCAAGTGTTCGACTCATGTTTCTCATATGCAGACGTCACCTGTGCCTCCCCTCCCCAAGTGCCAGATGCTTCAAGTGTTTGTCCGTTGGCGAGGTCCACTTCTAGCCCAGGATGTCGAGTGATTTGCAAGGAGGGGTTTCAGGTGGTCCGCAACGACCTTCTATGCACCACACGAGGGAACTTCACTGGCTGTCCAGAGTGCCAAGGTGCAGCAAGAAAAAACACCTGAGAGAATCAGCATGAAAGGCTTCAGTAGTTCTCGTGGTTGGCCTTGTCTCTCATACAGACATTGACGAGTGTGCAACCGAAAATGGAGGATGTTCGCAAGTGTGCAATAACACTGTAGGATCTCACGTGTGCTCCTGTTATGACGGATATCGAATTTCGATCTCTGACAAATTGTGCTGGGGTATGTGACAAAAAGGATCTGACAAGAACAAAGTTCGCTTTTTCAGATATCGACGAGTGTGCGGAGGGAACTGCAGCCTGCAACAAAAATGCCACATGCAAGAATACGGCCGGTGGCTATGAGTGTATATGTCAGGATGGCTTTGAACCTGACGGAGAGGACTGCAAAGGTAAGAGAATAAATCAAATGTATGCAACTGTTTGATGTCACATATTGCTTTGGTCCAGACATCGACGAGTGCGAGACCAACAATGGTGGATGCGAACACACTTGCAACAACACAGTCGGCAGCTTTGAGTGCTCGTGTGATGAGGGCTACCAGCTCTTCAACGATAGCAAGTGCTCAACGCCAGAGCTATATCAGATCTACGAAGCCCTACAGGAAACAAGCTGGACGCTGCGCTGGTTCAATTCGTCAATTCCGTTGCCGGTCCTGAGGATGAAGAGGCCTCACGGAGCATTTTGTCCGACTCCAATAGCGCCAGCGGCAGATGCGGACGCCGATAATCCTATTCATATCTATGGGCATTTTCATGAGTGTCATCATCACTCCATCTGCTGGGGCGCTGACTGCTATGAGTGGGACGAGTGTTCCGCGCAAGATGTGGAGCTGACAGTCGGCCATACGGCGTTCGGGACAGCCAATGGCAAAGCCGTGCTTGTTGTCTACGACGGCAGCGAGATTTGTTTCTCGGTGAATGCAGACGACAGCGGTACTCTCGGGTGCGACTATGCATGTCTCTCTCCGAACCCCTCTGGAGCTTCTAGGAATGTCACATACAACAGAAGCGTGTCGACAAAATGGCCTGGCTTGTCCGTTAAGGACAAGAGCTTAATGCTTGTGGCTTATCCATCAACCACAAGTAGAATCTTGGACTCTTCGTTGACGTGATGTCTCCTGTTCTCTTGCATGTAGACGCCAGCACCACTCTGGATGTGGTGCAGAGAGGGGACCCTGCCTTTCGCGTAGACGCACCAACCACGCTGATACCTTCATCAGGTAGCCAAGCTTGGGTTGTTCGAATGAAATAAGTGCCTCCTTGCGCACAATACAGATTTCGACTGCATCTCCTCTCCCTGGAGAGGCTTCGGCGTTGTTAATAAAGAAATGCCATATCACACGGAGGGCCCTGTTCAGTTCTGGTATCCAGCCCGGCAGCCTCGTCTACCTCCTCCGGTGGGAAAGCGATGGAAGATACTGGCAAAGTATGAGCTCCTGCAAGCGTCGGCCTTCTTCCGCGCGGAGCACGAGCTTGCGAGTATGCCTCATCTCGGCCCTGGCACTGAAGCCTGGCTGATTGGTGCCAACGTTTTGCCGCTCGACCGCCTTACTGAGCTTTCTGAATCTGATTGCCAAGTGTGCCGGAGAGACGCCCAAGCTCTGAAGAACTTCGCCATTCAGCTAGGACTCTGGAAATATGAGGACCCAGCTGTGAGGGAAGCCCAGGTAGAGACTGGTATCTGTGCAGCGTCTTTTGTCATATGTGTCCGCCACGACGACGACGAGTCAGAGGACGGCTATGTGGTGTTTCTCAATGGTGGGCTTCATGAAGCGAATCGGTCTCACGTTCCTGCCTGGAAAGCGTCAGTAACTGACAACACGCGGATGCCTTCCCTGCACCACCTTCAAGGCATGTTGGGGCTCGTGCTTGCTGACGTACCAATCAAAGTACATCTCAGTGACGAAGGACTCCAGAATCTGACCTCACTGCGTCTCTTGGTTATCGACAGGGTAAGCAGGTTATCTGACCTCACTGCCTCTCTTCGGGAGGGCCTTTGGCCGATATCTATCTCCCACTTTCTGTCCGTTTTAGATCGTTTCCTCATCAATCAGCAACCTCCCTCGCTCAATCGGCAATCTGACCCGTCTGCGCGCGCTATACCTTGACCCTGGCTCTGCATATTTTCGTGGCTCCATCCCCTACGAGCTCTTCCAACTTCCTGCCCTGGAGCACCTTTGATCATTATTCGGAGTAACCTCAAGTTTCCCGCATGTCTTTTTTCGAATTCTTCGGCATGCTTTGGGGGGCTCGATGCACTCAAAACCCTTTGGCTAGAGCCCGCTTCGACCTTGCTGCAAGATGCGCGAGAAGAAGTGCAACAGAACCCTTTGCTCGTCACAACGAGCATACTATCATGCCAGAACTTACAAACCTTCGGGATGATTGAGAGTAGTGACCCTTATGAGCCCCGTCACATTCTCTGGCAGCCCTGCCACATTCTGCCGGAACAAATAGGCTCGCTTGAGAAGCTGAAGTTCCTAGTCCTGCATCGAGCATGGCTCAGTGGCTCCGTTCCTCACTCCACAGGTAGCCTCCAGAAGCTTCGGGTTCTTGATTTAAGCGGTAAAGTGATTTGCAATAGGATTGCTTCGTCTTCGTATTTGAAGCGTCATGTGTGTGCTTCGAATAGGCGCCCACCTGACAGGGACAGTGACCATGGGAGTCTGCATGCCTTACCTCACTCACCTCCACTTGCACCAGAACAATGTGAGCAGTCAAGCACTTTTGATGTCCCAACATGTTTTGATATCACATTATCCCGCTGGATGGGTTCGTAGCCGAAACCTTAGAGAATGTGACTGCTTTGCGGTCACTGATGATTGGAAATGCGACAAGGAGCCCTGGCGTGATCAACTTAGACTTGGCTGATCGGGCTCTCGGCAAGCTGATGAAGCTTCGAGAACTGGACCTATCTCACTTGGGCATGTCATGGCCCTTACCAAGCAGCCTTTCGAAGTTGGGCAACCTCGAGTTTTTGAATTTGGAGAAAAATGCCTTCCGCGGCAACCTTTCCTCTTTGTCAAGTCTTCGGCGGCTTCAATACCTTGACATTTCTTACTCACAAGTGAGAACTGATCGTGTGAGCTTTCTTTCTTTACAAGAAACGGCGGCCTCAGGATTGAATGATCACTATCTGTCTCAGTTTGAGGGTCAGGTTCCTGAGGCCTTCACCACCTTTGATCACCTGACGTGGCTGTATGCAAGAAACACAAAGTACGATTTGCTGGATGTGAGAAACACCGTGACCCGGGGAGACTCTCTCATCCATGGTGCAGCCTCCGCGGTTTACCATCTCATTTCCCCTGGAGACGGCTTAGAGTCATGGACATTAGTCACTCGAATCTGAGCGGGATTCTGCCGTCCTTCGATCGTTTAACTTCACTGACCCACCTGCGGCTCGAAGATAACAAAATCACGGGCTTTAGAGGAGCCATGCCGAAGAGGTGAGGTGCGTGACGGGATTCTCAGCGGGGTTCCTCAGCACACCTCTTTTTTCTGCGGCCTGCGGGTGTTGGATGTGTCAAATAACATGATCGACAAGATTCCTTGGAGCTGGCACCGACTTGAACCGGTAGAAATTCTCAACATCAGCAAAAACGCCGTCATAAACTGGACAGAGTGGGGCATGACACCCGATTCGGGACGGATCTGTGACGACGTACCCTTCGGTGAGCCACAAAGTCCCCAGAACCAATAAGTCCTGATGAGCAATTTGGGGTTGTATTCGACTTCTGCACAGACGATTCCTACATTGTCGGCGAGCTAGCCCGTTACGAAGAAGTTCCGCCTTTTTGGCCAAAGTTGCGAGAGCTCGATGCGTCAATGATGTCAGCCAAGGCGTCATTGAGCTCCCGACCACTGTGGCCTTATGTGAGTCATTTCCTTCACTCATTGAAGACTCTGCCAAAGTTAGAACACTTTGATGTTTCAATGGGCGGTTGATTTGCTTGTTATGGCATGTCGTCACTTGCAGTTTAGTCTCTCTTACGTGTGCAAACTGTGGGCTGTGGGGATCCCTAGATTGTGGGGCCTTTGTCATCTACGACTTCGACAAAATAATGGCTCGTGCCACCCTCATCCGCAACGAGATACCTTTCAATCTCAATGTGAGAGTACGTAGGTATGATCGCAGAAATGGCTGCGAAAAATTCTGTGCTTGTGCCTTTAGGAGAGAGCAGGCCCTTACGCTGCGGAGTTGACATCACGCCTTCGCGAATTGTCAAGCATTACGGTAAGAATAGTGACTCACACCGCAGAGATTACACCGTTTAATGCAGACCGTAGAGCGGAGCCGAGGTTTTACTGCGCTTCGCTTTCTTAGCCTCTCGCACAATTCCATATTTGGGATTGGCAGTTATTACGGCCCTGCAGTCCCTCCACCGTCTCTTCAGTCAGCTAATTTTTTCAACAGCGGCCTGAGTATAGTGTTAAGCGTTGAGGACAAAGGAGAGAATGCACTTATGAATTGTCCCGATAAGCCTACAGCTGAGGCGAAGCTTACTTGGTGGACTTTACCATCAGTTGACTTCCGGCGAAATGCGCTGACCCTTGGGTCCTTAATTGGGACCCCAGTGTTTGACGCTGAGGGCAATCGAATTAAGAATCCGGTGGGTGCAGATACTAGAAAACGCATCTGCTGCATGCACTCACATTCCTGGCATCGTTGGTTGCAGGATTGTCGTGACGCTCTTGACTACAGCGCGAGAGAAAGGTCCAAGCCTGTCCTCGTTCCAAATCCCAGCGAATCTAGTACCATCCCTTTTTATCCACTGAAATTCGCGTCTCTCTCTCTCTCTCTCAATAATTGCTCTCTCTCTCTCTGCCTGCCTGCCTGCGTGCCTGCGTGCGTGCGTGCGTGTGTGTGTGTGTGTGTCTGTTTGTGAGAAAGATTATTGCGCCCCGACGAGCTGCAGCTACGAATGCTCAACGGACAAGAACTGTGTGCCGCTAGGCAACTTCAGCTGCACCACGCTGTGTACGACGATTCACGTCGTTCAGGTCGATAATTGCATAACGCCTAGTTTCCTTTATTTCTTTTTCCGTTGCGTTCAGGTGGACTGGCAAAGTGACAGCGAAAGACTATGCCGCTGTTTGCCGGGATTCGAAATACGAAGAGATACAAATGTGGAGCCGCCTTGCGAAGAATGCCCTGTTTGCGAGAGGTGCCCTCCACAGAAGCATTCCAATTACTCTGTGGGCACCGAGAAGTGCATTCTTTGTGGACAGGGGGCACGTGAGCAACCAATGAGTCTATTGAGATGGAAACAAAAAAAGAACGATTCGCTTTGTTGCTGTTTGCAGAAGCAAATTCTGACCAGACCGAATGTGAATGCAAGGCTGGTTATTTCCCGAACGAAAGGGACGCCAGCAAATGCAATCCATGCCGTAAAGGTGCCAAGACAGCATTCTCTCACGATGCAGCATTCCTTCTTGATTCTGCTCTTCTGCAGGCGAATATGGAGGCGGAGGGTCCAAGCAGTGTGAGAAGTGCGGAGAGCAGTTTAGTTCGCCGGAAAACGCCACGTCTCAGGAGGAATGTTACTGCAACGAGAAGTACATCAAGTAAATACGGACGCCAGCGGGGATGCAGGACAGCTTTTTGACCCTTTTAATTAGCGTCTTTGGGCGTGGTGTTTGCAGGAGGCGGCCCAAAGACAACCAGAGGAGCCCCACTTGTGAGCCGTGCGATGTCATCCCTGGCCTGGATTGCTCGAGTCCTGTGAGGCATCCTGCCGATGTGAAAGTCGACAAGGGCTATTACCTGTACAGGGAAGGACGAGAGAGTGCAACACATCTGGCGGCCCGACACGGCGAAGCGGAAGAAACCAGCAGGTCAAGTCTCTCATTGATTCACTTGAGAGCAGCAGATGGTATTCAAAACCGCCGGTGCCTGCAAAAACGACGACTGCATAATCGACGGGATTCGAATGGTTGGCAGAGGAATTGGTCCAGCCACATAGCGCTTTATTTGATGGTTGATGGCCTTATGTGCCTTCAGGCCTGCACCGAGGATGCCGACGGAAGGAAGGAGTGGAACACGTAGGAAGTGGAACACGAGGTAGAGGCTATGCTGCAACCTTGTCTTGAGCTCAGATACGAAGCTGGCAAAACTGAGTTACCTGCAGTCGTCAAATGCCTCTTTGAGGATGCAAGTTTACACACACACCTGACTCACACACAGACGGCACACCAACTCGAACTGCAAGTTGAACTGCATCCTTTTGCCTGAATATGGCTGTCGTCTCAGAGTGGGTATCGAGACGGCAGCTTTATGTGTGGAGTGTGTGATAAAGGATGGACACGATCAAGTGCCAGCAGCCCCTGCACGAAATGCTTGCCGCTAGCAGCAAGCGCCAGCGCCGAAGTACTCTTGATAGGCTTCAGTATCGGCATGATTTTCCTGACTACATATCTATCCCAGCGGTAATACACAAGAACACAACGAAACGTCTTTGATTCGTTCCTTCTGTGAACGCCCTCTACAGGCCCACAGAAGGTCGCCCTGTACACTCTATGCTTGTGAAGATCGGCTTTACACATTTCACAGCGGTGAGCATCTTGTATGACACATTAAGTATCGTGAGTACTTGGTGGCTGCAGACGAGTTGCTTGGGAGTTCTCGCCTTTTCGAAGAGCCAAGACCAACTGGTGAAAAAGACGTGGTCAACCATCCAAGGGTTGTTTGACACGGTCGACGGCGGTCTGCCGGGTGAGCAAAGAGAGACAAGAGGCCTAGATATGTATAATGACAGGATCCCCTGTGCTTGTCTGCATCATGATTTACATGTTTTTCATGTCAGCCGCCCGCTGGGGCTGCGTCATTGAGCCCACTTTTCACGGTATGTCCGGCGCCTTCATGTCTGTCTCATGGATAGTGCAACCCCTTATTTGGTTTTTCCTAGTCACTCTCACAGGTGCGCTGAGTGGCCAAAGGCTCGTGCACTAAGTGCACATACAGACGTTTTCTTATTATGGCATGCAGCCTTGTTCGGCGTTCTCTTGACTCAAAGAGGCATTCGTCGGCAGGAAATTACGAAATCCGACGTCGTACGTGCGACATCGGCTTTTCTGGGTGGGCTTGGTATGTATCTGATCGATTGGGTCTTCACTGATGCCTTGGGTGGTGTCGAGGTACTGCCGGGAGAGATGTGGAAATTGTTCTTCCTTGGTTTGCCCTGGGTTCTCTCGTTGCAGAAGTGTCAATCACAAATGTTCTTTTCTGTCCTTTTCTGTCATTCAGGGGTGGCCCTGATTTGTCTCGTCCTAGCTTCCGTCATATTCCTTGCAGCTGTGGTAGCAGGTGTCGTTGAAATCGCTGTGAAGACGGTGGCCAGCGAATGCAAGAAGCGCCTAGCTTCAACGGCACACCCCCGTCCAGATGACAAGACAGCGTCGGACCTTTCGCCTGGAGCTACAGCTGAAAGAGGATCGCCCGCTGAAGAAGAAGAAGAAGAAGAAGAAGAAGCTTCTTCGAGTCAGGACCAGTCCCCGGTCAAGGTGTGTACGTACAGAGAATACGCTCTTGCAGGTGTCTTTGTGTGTATCTTCCAGGCGGCAGATGACCCCCTCGTGTTTTTCGGCATGTTCCATCGACCGAGGTTGCGCTGGAGCAAGATTCCAGTCAGCTGGACCTCAGACTCGTGGAAGGCATTCATCAGCGACTCCATCCCGCTCTGGATTATTTGCCTCACTTTTCTCCACCGAAGTAAGCTGAATAGCTGAAGATATTCCACGTTTTAATGTGCTGATAATTTCGTCAGCGGCAACCAAGAGCCTGCTGCAACTTCTACAATGCCACTACTTCAATCCACATGGGCTTCCCTACCCGAGTGCATATCGGTGGCTGCCTTACCCGGACTACTTCTGTGCCGAGCCTCGTCATCTACCGTGGTAGGTGGTTTCGTCGCGATGAGACGAGCTGTAACTTAACAAGTCCTGACACTCCTCGTATGCAGGTTTGTCATCGGCATTTGCGGTTTCCTGCTTTGGTGGATTGCACCAATTATTGCGGCTGTCATATTCCTCTGTCAACGTCGCGGCCGACTGAGCGAACCGCACATGAGGAGTCGCTACGGCTTCCTCTACCAAGGTGCGTCGCTAAATGATAGCTTCCCCAACGATAGGCTGGGTGTGCTGCAGGGTATAGGCGACGATACTTCTTCTGGGACTCGATATTCGCAGTGCGTCGTATCGCAGTGATAGCGACAGCACAGCTGGCCATCGGTCACACGGAATTCCAGCTGCGGACTTGGGGAGTCCTGGCACTCCTCTTCCTCATCCTCCAGCTATACTGTCAACCATTCGACTTCAGAAGGCTGGTATGCATCCACTCTAGGTGTGAAGCACCAAACAGTATCTTGCCTTTCAGAATATTCTCAATCGTGTGGAGTCTCTGGGTCTGGCGACTTGGATGACCTCCGTCCTCCTTGTCCATTTCGTCTTCCTTGGCAGAGACGAACAAGGGCTGCCCGAAGACGGAAAAGGGATGTGGCGGTCCGTACTGCGCATGCTCGTCCTCTCAGCTGTGCTCATCTTCAATGTTCTCTTCTTCCTTTGGCTACTCCTTCTCTTGATCGACAACTTTATCGATGAGCTTGCGACAAGTCGAAAGGGCCCCATCGCCGCGTTCGCGAGGAAGCAGAAGGAGACACGAAAGCTGAAGGAGAAGCTTCGTTTCGCCCTCAGTACCGAGGACTCAACACTTCACATCGTCAAGAAACCAAGGAGCATCGGCATGCCCCATCCGGAACAACTGAGATGTCTCAGCTTTATTCTTGCCGCACAAGGTGCAGCGAACGAATCGATTGCTTCTTTCCCTTTTTCATTCTTCCTTTACACTGTCTTAGAGGAGACAATGGAGAAGGTGCAGCTCCTTCAGGAGCAGATCCCATGGGACCTCACAGGACTTCTCTTGGATGCCGCCTTCAGATGGCATCAGGAAAGTGCACTTAGCAGACGATGTCGCTGAGAAGACTACTGTGACTTCTGTGTGCATATGTGAGTGCAGGAGAAGGCAGCAGCTGCTGAGGCAGCAGCTGCTGAGGCAGCAGACACTATACAGAGTCCCGCTACCAACGGAGAGGGTGCAAGAGACGAGACAGAAAGCAACTGGACAATGACAGACTCCGCAAACGACGGCCTTACTCTGGAAGAGCTTCAAGTATGAAAGCCAATGATGCTCTCTGTGTATAACACTCTGTATTGCCATTACCTACAGGCTGCTCTAACAGGCGCCATCGACAGCTATATCCACGACGAAGAAAGATTCCGGGAGGAACAGAAGGCATACCGCGACAAACAGGCCAAAGGAATCGACAAAAGTCACCAAGAGTGATTGAGAGTCTTCTATGCTGTACTTAATGCTTTTGGTGGCCTTGGCTTCCTTCTTGTGTTTTGTTCGCTTTGATGGTCTAGCCGACAAGCACCTTGTACTTGTTTCGATAGGAAGTTGTGTCAAATTTTGCCCTCAAACCACGCTCTACGGCGTTGCACGATGGCTCCCGAACTATTTTATTGCGGACGCTCGAGTTTCCTCTCTCTGGGTTTCACCGGTCCTCATTTCCGGAGTGGTCAAGGCAGACTCGAATGGATTCGCGATATGGATATAGCGCTTACTCGATGCTCTACTGACGCTTATCGATGGGAGACCCTCACGATTCAATAACAGGCACGCGCACAGGAATAAGGTCTCACACAAAGCACTACACCACACCTGCTGACGACGGCAGGCTTAGACACTACTGAGACACAAAGCACGTCGTGGTTTGACTTCCCTCTTTGGAAGCAACACAAACCACGCCTATTCCAAAGCAACACATCACAGATACATCCATTTTGTGGCACCACCTTCCAAGTACCACCTTCCAAATGGAAGGTGGTGTGCTTGTGTATCGTAGATGTATGCTGTCGAGGGCGGATAGAGGCGGAAACAAGTCCTGAAGTGTTTGGAAGTCTCTGAGGCCTCTTTTGTCCCTCTCCAGCAGCTGTCTGCGCGCAGGGACATACGAGAGACAGGGGAAAGAGAGAGAGAGACAAGGCAGCGCGACCGATAGAGACAGGTGTGTGTGTATGTGTGTGTGTATGAGGGAGGATGGATGGATGGATGGATGGATAGAGAGACACAAATCGTGCATTCAATCAACTGACGTGTCCCCAGAGAGAATTCGTGAGATTCAACATGCCTGGCTGCCTGCCTGCCCCACTCACCCGCCCGCTCCATTCAGCCAGTCCCGACTGCACTTACGTACTCAGACAGCATATATGCACACAGAGACTCTCTCGACTACTCAAAAAGACCTACACCACGAAGGCACCAACCAAAGCAAAAAAGGCAGACAGGCAAGTACGATGAAGGAAGCCAGCCCAGCCCAGGCCGCCAGGCAGCTCAGCTAGACAGAGCCCAGGTAGCTAGCTAAATATTATCTCTCGGAGGGTACAAGCGAATGGGAGGAAGGGGCCGTTCCATAGCCTTGTGCAGCTCAGGCGTCTCGTGAAACAGCCCGGGGTACCCGTCGTCCTCCTTCTTGTTCGGGCAATTTAATCGATCGACGATGTAGTTGATGATCGCCTGAGGGCCCTCCCCCTCGTTTGCGGTCAGGGCGATGCCCTCATATCGGGTGGGCATCAGCTGGTCACTCTCACTGTCCAAGTACATGGGAATCCAGATGTTGCCGCGCGCCGCATACATGCACTGCGCACACGATAGATACACACACGTGCGCATACGAATGAACACCGCTTGTTGATTCTTCCATCCATTCCGCGAGCGTGTGCGTGGCGGTCGGTTCGTACTTGCATGATGCTTTCCTTGCGCATGAGCCACTTGAGGTCGTCGAGCGCCTTGTCGGAGGTATTTTCGCCAACCATCAGTGCGAACTGCGTGCCATCACTGTGTGCGCACATTCACACACATGTGTATGAATTCGTCTTACACACACACAGCACCCATAGAGAATAGGTACTCACTCACCCACCCACCCTGTGGTCGGGAGTTTGCTTGTGCGGTCACGGCAAATGGCAGCTTCTTGGGTGGGCGAGGGCCAGGGATGAGTGAGTCAATTGCAGCCAGAGAGCTGTGGTGTTTGTGGCAGGGGCTGGTGAGTTTGTCAAGGAAGCTGGCTTTCTGTGTACATATGTCCAGCTTCTTGTCGGCAAATGGCAGCTTCTTGGGTGGGCGTGAGCAGCGATGATGCATCAGTCAATTGCGGCGAGTGGCTGTCTTGTTCCAGCCGATGATCCCTCCGGCGGCCTCGTTCCGTCGGACGAGAGGGCAGGCGGGGTAAGAGCGGCGTGGCGATTGACAAACCGTCGCTAGTCAGACTCTTTCGAAATGTGTAGATTGGGACAGGGGAAGATGCGGCAAAGGGCGGGAGGGAACAGACAAAGGCAGAGAAGAAGACTGTGGCTGAGAGTTGGATCAGTTGATGACTAGAGCGAGATGTGTCGTCATTTTGTTGCGATGCACTGCTCGTCAATCAAGCAGCGACCTTCACTTACCTCGTAAATTTCACGACTCGAGCCCCCACAGGCCCCCGAAGACGCACCTCCGCACGCCGAATATGCTGTGCTACATCGCCTCCTTCGCCTTTCTCGGACTCGCGACGTAAGCCACACAGCCATCACAGATGGCTGTGTGTCATGTGTGATGATCCCCTGGTGATGGCGGCGCAGCGTGGCACTTAGCGTGCAGTCCAAGGTGGGACCGATCCCTGTACACGACCGTTTCCAGAACCTCTACAAAACGCTTACAGGATCAACATTCACGTCTTCAGTGGTGTGCACACAGCACAACAGACTCAGGATGGCCGCACATGTACCATGTGCCTTGTCCTCTCTTTCGCGTTTTAGTTCGGATGCGACTTCGATAACCTAGGCATGCTCACTACGGGCAATGAGTGCCAAGACGCTAGGGCAGGTTGCTGTCCCACTTTCACTCAACTCAAGGCTGCGCTGAATGGTAGAAACATGCTTAGATAGCTACCGAAAAAGTCCGGCTGGCTTTGCTTGTACTGTAGTGCTTTGCTTGCCATATCTACAGCTAAACCGTGTAATTATAGCGACCTTCTCCAGAACGCAAGCAAAGTGGCCATGCTAGCCAACAATGCCGATCTGCAGACCGCCTGTACCAACGGCTGCCTCAAAAACGCCAAGACGGCACTCGAGAGTTGACTCAATACGGCGGGTCTCAAGGGCAGGGGATGTGTGGCTGTACAGACAGCGCTGCGCACTATCGAGAACATCTGCGCCATGGAGGTAACGAAGCATAAGATAGAAAATAGGAGGAGATTGAGAGTCTTAGTGTTCTCGCATGCAGAATATCGATACGTACTGTTTTGAGTACTTCAGCAACCACCTTGACATCTACGAGGCGGCCATCCAGGACCACGGTACCTCACTCGTACACAAAAAGCCACCCCCCCTCTCCCCCTCCCCTCAATATACACACCGAGACACCGAAGAGAGACGCAGAGCAGAGCAGTTTCTTTCTCTCTTTCTTTTTTCCCTGTCATTCGTCAGGTAAGTTGTCTGATGATGATATGCCTTGGGACGTGTGCGCGGAGCGATGCTTCCTAGCGAACGCCGCCGTATTCATCACTTCTCTGGGCGACACAACGGCCGGAAAGGTCGCTCGCAAGCAAGCCGGGGACTACTTCAAGATGATCTGCTCTAAGGTTATTCCCTCAAGTCACACACACAGACCAGCACAGAGGGGTGCACACAGAATGACGCACGTCTGCATAGATATAGGCGCACATTTGCTTGCTTGCTTGCTTGATGGCAGTTAGTGAAGCTGCTCCCTGACCAAGCTGATCAGTGCACTGAGACTACCGCGCAGGCCGCCACTGAGCCAGCCTCTTCTCTGCGCGAGCTTGAGGAGACCGTCGCCTGGACTCAAATCGGCGCCGACATCGATGGCGAAGAGGGTGACCTTTCGGGGTGGTCGGTGGCCATGTCCAGTGATGGCTCTCGTTTGGCCATCGGTGCTCGCTATGCGAGCAACAGCGGTCATGTTCGCGTGTTTGACCTCATTGGATCCACCTGGACTCAAGTCGGCGCCGACATCGATGGCGAAGCGGCCGGTGACGAATCGGGGACAGCAGTGGCCATGTCCAGTGATGGCTCTCGTTTGGCCATCGGTGCTTACTGGAATGATGGCGGCGGTGATGCCAACGGTCATGTTCGCGTGTTTGACCTCATTGGATCCAGTTGGACTCAAGTCGGCGCTGACATCGATGGCGAAGCGGTCTGGGACAGTTCGGGACATTCAGTGGCCATGTCCAGTGATGGCTCTCGTTTGGCCATCGGTGCTGTTGAGAATGATGGCGGTGGTTCTCGTAGCGGTCATGTTCGCGTGTTTGACCTCATTGGATCCATCTGGACTCAAGTCGGCGCCGAGGCGAAGCGGCCGGTGACCAATCGGGGAGAGCAGTGGCTATCTCAAGTGATGGTTCTCGTTTGGCCATCGGTGCCTGCGGGACATGTGGTGGTTCCAAAAGAGGTCATGTTCGCGTGTTTGACCTCATTGGATCCACCTGGACTCAAGTCGGCGCCGACATCGATGGCGAAGCGGCCGCTGACGATTCGGGGTGGTCGGTGGCCATGTCCAGTGATGGCTCTCGTTTGGCCATCGGTGCTCCTCGGAATGATGGCGTAACATATGCTTCTGGAAGCCGCGGTCATGTTCGCGTGTTTGACCTCGTTGGATCCACCTGGACTCAAGTCGGCTCCGACATCGATGGCGAAGCGCCCGGTGACAGCTCGGGATATTCAGTGGCCATGTCCAGTGATGGCTCTCGTTTGGCCATCGGTGCTTACTATAATGATGGCGGTGGTTCCAACAGCGGTCATGTTCGCGTGTTTGACCTCGTTGGATCCACTTGGACTCAAGTCGGCGCCGACATCGATGGCGAAGCGGCCAATGACCAATCGGGGACAGCAGTGGCCATGTCCAGTGATGGCGCTCGTTTGGCCATCGGTGCTCGCGGGAATGATGGCGGTGCCCCCCCTCCTCTCCCCCTCCCTCCAATGGACTATGGTTCCAACTGCGGTCATGTTCGTGTGTTTGACCTCGTTGGCTGCGGCGCCGCGTGTGTACCTGGGACAAATGAGGCTGGATTCAGAGCCCTGTTTGGCACCTCTGACTTTGTCCCCCCTTCGTGCACCTCTACAGTGACAGTGTCAAGCGGGGCTGATTCAGGAGCCGGCACACTCAGGGAGGCACTCGGCACTCTGGAAGCCCAAGATCCCGAGACAGAGACGACCATCCGATGCGTCCGCGTTTCGGCAGGGATCACCGAAATCAATCTGCTAAGCCCCCTCACCTTCAGAGGTGCTGAACGATACACGTGCGGTACACGAGGTGCTGGATGTTACGTTACGTGTAATACTAATTGCAGGTCGCAACACATATCTTTTTTCGGAAGACCTTGCCGATCCGGACTCGTTTCCCGTATTGAAATCACAACTCAAGGACACGGAGATCCTGACTGTTGATGGATCGGTCGGATTCACCGTAGCGGGTATTCGGTTTACGAATTATGAAGGCACGGCTGTGTCCGCTACGGGCAGCTCTTGTATTCACATAGAGAACCAGCAAGGCGTCGGCATGGCGAGCGTCGCATTCTACAGAGTGTCCATCGAGCAATGCAGCAACAGCAAGGATAATCAATTCGCAAGCGTGAGAATTGCAACCCCTGGAGACAACACAACATCGACCAATTTCAATGTCTCTTTCTGGGAATCGGCTATACACGGAACTGAAGGGTCAGCGATTACATGCGCTGCGAACTCACTTCAGCCTCCTTTCTACGATCTCGCCTTGAAGAACAGCCTTATCTACGGCAACTACATAGACGTTCATTGGGATCTTCATACAAATGACATCGATGATCGGAAGAACATCGTCACTCCTCTTATTGACCGCCAAATAGTCTCCCTTCGGACATGTCTGGTGATCACTCATGAGGCGACATTCGAAAACAATCAGTATACGGCAGGATGCTCTTGTTCTTACCCTACGCTCTACCCTGACGATCCATTTTACCGGTGCGAATGCATGCCAGACCGGGCAATCGATCTGATCGACATCCGACTGATCGACATTGGGCAAGAAGCAATTCTTCAACATTCGACCTTCAAGAGCGACATGCAGTCCGGACACCTTATTTTCGTCTCGGAAGCGCCACTGACGGTCGAGAGCTGCCACTTCACTGGCAACACCGGCTTCTCTAGTCGAGATCATGAGGAAAACTACTGGAGAAGTATTATCTGGGTCGACGCTGTGCCTCAGGGCTTCACCATTATTGATTCTCTTTTCGAAGCCAACCACAAGATGACGAACCTTGTCGGCGCGAGCACCGTTGAGTATCCTGGAGGACTTGTCTTCGGGTCGACTTCAGGGACCATCGAGCGGTCAACGTTTCGTCAAAATACAGGAATCAACTATCCAATCTCAATGACACTGTTCGCTCCAGGGACACACATTGAGATCGTGGACAATTGCTTTGTGGAGAACGATCTTGTGGAGCACACTCCTCCCTGCATGATGTGGGTCACCAAAAAGATACAAAGTGGTGCTGATTCGCTTACCATCACAAGGAACGGCGTGCTGATGAAAACGGGTCAAGAGTCCTATTGGCTACACAGTCCAGCTGACCTTGCGGACGAGAGCTACGCGACGATTGATGACAACTCAGAGACTCGAAGGTGTGCCAATGTATGCGGAGACGGTGTGGTCATGCCGGGAATCGAGACATGCGACGATATTGGCACAGTACACACTCCAGTGGCCCCACAGAGTGGCGATGGATGTGACGACATGTGCCAAGTTGAAGCTGGATGGGAGTGTGAGCAACAGACATCCTATTATGGACGAGGGCCTTCTGTCTGTACACGTGAGACACATGACGAAAAAAGGAAGCACACATACTGAAGTGTAAAGCAGTATGTATGTGTGTGTGTGTGTGTTTTTTTTTCTTCCCCCTCGTGTACAGCTCGCCCAATGATACCTTCCCTTAGCACCGGATCCAAGACATATGGCGGCAGCCCGTTCATTCTCACGATCGCCTTCTCTCAGCCTGCCAAGACCGAATCGCTGGCTGTCACCGATGTTCAAGTGTCGGGTAGTGCCGAAGTCTCGCTGACAAATCTGCAAGGCTTGTCGAACAAGGACTTCACCATCGACGTACAGCCAGTCAGTGACACACAAGGAGACGTGAGCTTTCAGATGAGGGAAGGTCGAGTGGAGCTGCTGAATGCTCCTGGACACTTCAATGAAGCGTCCCAAGTCTTGACCATTTCCATAGGCAAGACTGAGACACCTTTCCTTTGTCACAAGCAAGGTGTTCAGTTCCCTTTTTCTTCAGATACAAGCAAGCCAGAGCCCGTCCTACTAAGCAGTTTTGGTGACGGCGTCACGATGACAAATCCGTTCCTTGTAACGGTCAGCTTCCAAAAAGCTATCGACGTCGACACACTAGAAACCACCGACTTCGTCCTCACGGGACGCTCACACGTCCCTGTGAGCGCTTCGGTTGCCAGCATTCAAGAGAAGGGCTCAACAGGCCAGCACTTCGACATCAGTGTCTCGATTGCTGGGGAACAAGACGGGGACATACAGATTCAGCTACCTGCCGAGAAGATAGACGATACGCTTGGCAATCCTAATGTCGCGTCCAATATATTGATCGTCACTTATGGTGAGGCAGGACTCGTTTGTTGTTATTTATTGCATGTCTCCTCTTGTTCTTCCAGAGAAATCGTCCGGTCCGCCAGGGAAGGGAAGAGCAAAGCGTATGCGTATTTTCCTAACTCTCTGTGTTTCTCCAGGCGGGTCTCACACTACAGACAGCCCTAAGAATCCCCAAAATGAAGGACCTCCTGATCCGTCAGATGGCACCACGACGCCGCCCCTTCCACCAAATGTAATCCCCATTCCCCTTGACGAGGTAGATATTGTATCTGGTGGAGCGGATGGCGATCCGGCAGAAGGATGCCAAGCTTCTTACTATGGCACAGGAAGTATGAATTAATGAATGAATGCAGGAATGCCGGCAGATCATGTCTGCACAGTCTCCCCTTTTCTTGGTTGTCTTGTCAGGTGTAGAGGTGCGCGTGTCCTGTTCAGACTCAGAAAGCAGGAAGTTCATGACTCTAGCTGAGGGCAGCCCTATCGCTACTGTGGAAGGGTCGAGACACGACGATACTCTGCGCGGCAACAGCCAAAGCAACACCCTCATCGGTGTGTACACATGCCGTACGCGTATGGAGGCCCGCATCGTTTCCCTTTGAATTTAGGTGGTGACGGGGCAGACCTGCTGGATGGACGGGGCGGCGATGACCAGCTGATTGGCGGAAGAGGAGCAGACAGCTTTGTCATCGGCAGGGAGCCTGGCGAAGTGACAATCCTCGACTTTGACACTGGCAGTACGCACGATCGGCTCAATCTCGTCAGCTTTCCTTCCATCAAGAGCATGAAGGATATCCAGGAGAGAATGACCATTGGCAGCGTCATCATCAATCTCGACGAGAGCAACCGGGTGCGCATTCTCCATCGGACGCCGCAGGAGATGACCAATCCCGACTTCTTCCTGCTGGACGAAGGAGAGGTTGGGAAGGAAGACGACGAATGTGGGTTTTTCTCGTACGCCAAGCCCGAATGTCTCGATACCATCCTCAGCATCGTTGGCGGCATCCTTGCTGTGGCGGCCAGTGTGGCCGGCTTTGGGTGGGCCTTCGTAAGAAAATGCCTCTGTAAGCGCAAGGAAGAAACAGGGAAAGACCAGCCGAAGGCCACGACCGATGCACGAAAGCGCTCGAAGTCTGACACCCGCGAATCACGAGCGAAGAGCATCTTGGAGACAAAATCTGAGCGACAAGTGGACAGAGACGTGACGGACAAGGCCCGGCTGGATTCTATGGGGATCGACAAACGAGTCCATAAACATGACTCGGAACCTGAAGAGGAGACTGCACCCCGGGCCCATGAATATGAGATGGAGGCTGAAGAGGAGACCGCGCCCCGGGCTCATGAGGATCAGACTGCTCCTCCTGGGTGTGTGAATGTGTGATTTCGGTGCATGGAAGCTTAAGATGTGCTGTCGGTTGTTTCTTTGTGAGTCTGACGACATACTATTTTTCGTGTCTCAGTAAATCGCTCACTCTCCAAGTGACAGTAGTTAGGGCAAGGCAAGGACTGTGCGAAAGGTTGGATGGTGAGCTCAAAAAAGTATCATCGGCCGGATAAGGCAGCAACCGCTGCAAAGAGCCATCAGCCGCTGCAGACAGACAGACATCTCGCCACACAACAACAAGTTCTCATCTTTCCGTGCGAACATGTCTGATGAGAACACACTCTCATTGAAACAGACTCGAGAATGGATGAGTGAGTGAGTGAACGAATGAATGAATGAATGAATGATTGATTGGTCAAAGTGCACTGACCGCACAGACAATGCAGTCAATCAATGGAGTGATATCGATGTGGATGGCTTCAATGCATGAATGATGTGATTGACTGGGATGAATTCAGTAGATGCTGCATCAAGTCGTGGGTCCGTCACCAACCACGCGCAACACATCCATCCATCATAGCCATGCATGACTTCACGCATGGGAAAACTCACTTAATGCGATCCGCTCCCCCTGATGTGTATATATATCGTGGAAGCAGGCAGCGTGCATTACACGCTGCGCCGCGTGGCCCTTACTTAATTGCCCGGCCCGACTGACCACTCCCTCCTGCTCCCTCCCCGAATCGATCCCGTAGTCAGTCCAGTGTATTCATGTATGTATGTGTGGATGCTATCTACCCAGGTTGGTTGAAAGGTCCCGCCCCTCCCAGGTGAGTAGACAGAGCCAGTTGCGATTTCTCCCACAGCTTGCTCCATTCATCTGAGTTCCTCGTGAGCGAGCTATCACATGCGGCACAAGAAAGAAGCTCCCGTCTCTCTCTATCGATCGCATTAAAGTGACTGGCCTTCGGCCGATATCATGCACACACACATACAGACATGTACACGCATACATAACTACTTGGCTCGTAGAAAACAGGCCGATTCGTTTGTTTAGGGCCTCCAGGCAAAGTCTTGGAGCGCGACGTCGAGCTCCGCCTCGCTCAGCTCATTGCCACTCCACCGATCCAAGAAGGAAAAGAACTGCGAAAAGTAGGCCTACAGACAGACAGAGATAATGGTACGTAAGAAGCGCATGATCGATAAGGGCCATCCATCCATCCATTAACTGTCTGTCTGTCTGTCTGTCTGTCTGCAGCTCGCATATGTACCTTTCCCGTGTGGTGGTGTATTTCGTGTCTGATGGGCCCGCCCATGAGGCCCGATGGCAGCAGACGGTGGATGGACCACGGGAAGTCATACTGTGAGTGCGCTTCGGTCAGCAAATAGGTGATAACCACGTTGTGCAATAACCTGGTCAACCGACAGACAAACGGACACAAACGGACGCATTGATGCACAGCCACAACGGCTTTCGGGTGTAAGCAGGTGGGTGGCCAGTGCCCCGACCTGGCGAGGCTGTGGGAGCGGCAGATGTTGACCGCTGCTGCAGAGCAGAGGACCTGGGAGAGGCCATCGATGACGGACACCCGCACCACATCGCTGCCGGCGAGGGGCTTCATGGAGTGATGCTTGGCGTGTAGGGAAGCCACGGCCGGCCACCTGTGGTACTGCAGCCAGGCAGCCACAGATATACACATCGCACATTTCATTCGGAAGGTATGTTTGTTTCGTGCGGTGGAGAGTGTCCCAGATGCATCGACCGACCGACCGACCAGCGTGTGGATGCCGTAGAAGAGACAGTCTGTGCGAGTGAGTGAAGGTGGAAAGGAACACAAGTTGGAAAAGATGCGTCCACGTGCAGAGCAACGTACCGTAGACCAGCACTGACAGCGCAACTTGGCCCACCAGCTGACCGAGCGTCGGCGTCCACGCAGGCAACACGCTGACATACACAAACAGCGGGAGAGCTCATTCGCAAAATACTCCCGATGGAATAAATGCCCCTTATTCATTCGTTCATTTTTCCCTCACTCACCGTCTTGGGTGGAAGTAATCGAACACCAGCATGGGGACGAGAAAGGCAAAGTAGGAGAAGGTGCCGTGGCCCACTTCGCCATTCACCCACAGCCGCTCCACCCTCGAAGGCACTGCAAGAGAGGAGCAGACACAAACGAGAGAGAAACGGCTCAGCAGCATCGTGTCGGGGAGCTTCAAGCCGCCTATCCGGATACCTGTCTGGATAATGCGAAACCTCTGCAGGAATGGGCAGAAGGCGTCGAAGAAGCGAAACATGTTGACCCAGACGATGAACGCGTACGCTGCCACGATGGGCTCACAGGTATCGAATCGAACAAACCACGTCAACCTCATCCCCTGCCACAGCCGATCTGCACACGCACAGGTGACAGATCAACACGCGTGCAGACGTATGTACTGGCCAAGGATGCATATGGACAGATAAGAACGTGGCACTCACCTATCCGCTCGTCTATCGGTGAACGGTAGAGCCAGTACGCGAGACCCAGCAGCACCACCACGACGCGAAAGAGCTGAGTCCATCGGTAGTATGGATAAGGCCGCAGAGTCGACACCTTGGCTGTCTTGGTGAGGGGCTGCGGTTGCGATGTGGCGTCTGATGCATGATACTCCATCGCGTAGCTGCAGCAGTAAGCCCTGCAGTGGAGATCTTCGAGAGAACCAACGGGGACGAGCGATAACAGCACACTCCTTCCGTCGCTTCTAAGCTCGCAGATCTCTCGTGTCCTCGAAATCCAAAACGTCGCCATGGCTCCTGTACATGAGCGGTGTGGCTCATGGGTGTTGGTGGATGGCCCATTAAGCAGTGCCACCACTTTTCAACTACCGAGGGTATGGAGGTCAGTCAAGCTGCCGCTGTTGGGCAGATACTCACAGCACGACACAATAAAGGCCGCCACTGACACCATGTGCTTGTTCATCAGGCAACTTGACGATGGAATCTGACGATGCAGTGGCTTTCAGCCCTCGCACATCTGGGGCTCATGTGACAAAACCCGGCGGATCTGCGGCCTCTGTGTGCGGCCCAACACACATCGCCGTCGCCAAGACACTCAGCAGACAGGTGCGCTCCGTGCGGCCATGCATGCGGGCAACGCATCACGTCAGAAGCGTGCCGTGTGTGTGCTCCATGACAGCCCATCAGCGGTCGGTCCTGCGCGTGGCCAACGTCTGCTGTTTAAGCACTCTTTAGATGAAGGCGCGTGTACTCATGTGGTTTGGTGTGCAGGCGTAGGTAGGTCTCGCCGTGGCCTTTTGTGGGGGAGGGGAGGACATGGGTGGCCCGGGACTCGTGCAGCACCTTGCCGTGGAGGCTGCCGACATTCTCAAGTATGTAATGCACATTCAAAGCACATACACATCCGCGCACACGCACCCGTCTTGTTCTGCCTCAGGTACGGCTCTCTGGATGACCTTCCGCCGCTCATCAACCTTGCGCGCTTCTGCCGCCGTCTGGTGTGGTACAAGCTGGTGCTGTCCGTCTGCATCAAGGTGATCGTGCTGCTGGCAGCCCTTGCCCTGTCCGGCATCAGCACAGCCACCTCATACCACCTGTGTTGCTCATCCTTGTTCTCGATGGTATGAGGGCTCTGTTGTTCGAGCGGCGGCAGGGGGTTTGTAGGGTTTGGAGTGCACAGAGTTTGTGCACGTTTGTGCATGGGTGGCAGTGCGAAACACGCTCTGCTACGCAATTTTTTTCCCATCTCATTCCGGCTTGCCCGCGGCGTGCGCGGCTGTCTTAGTTGGTTCTGCCGGTAGGTGTGTGAAGTCGTGTGTATGTGTCATGTATGGTTCTGGCTTATGTTTCTGGGTCTGTGTGATGGCCTGCATGACTCTGATTCTGCAATCACACATAAAATTAAAATAGGTTGGAGACACATATTCGACAGGTGACACACAGCACAAAGGACTGGCTTTTGCCGGCACAGGTGACACATAGAGTGACCATCGATCGATTAGCAATATAGTGACAGGTTTTTGCAGCAGACTTGACACATGAGAAATGCAAAAACCTGTCTGATGACCGACATGCATTAAAAAAATCGTCTGATGACCGACTGCATAAATAAGACAGAAAAGAAAGATCCAATATTCGGACTTTGCAAAAGCAAAGCTCAGACGCGATTGACAGCAGCGACCTCATCGCCTGATTGCTTTTCCTCCTGATTGCTACCCGACACTCGCCGCTCGGATTTGCTCTGGAGGTAGCTTTTTTTGCGGCTGTCTCGAGTGTCGGATATGGATCGCTTTCGGTGATCCATCCCCTCTTCGTTCTCGGTCGGCTTCTCTTCTGTCGGCTTCTGGCCGCGCTTCAAGAAGTTGTGTGCGAATTGCCACACGCCAACCCCTAGGCCGGCAACACCGACGATTCCAAGCACGATGGACAGAATGGTGTCAACGCACTCGGGCCGGCTGTAGGCGAACCAGCCGCACTCGTCGTCGCCTTTGTCTCTTGCCTCGTCCGCTCCCTCGCTGAGGAGAAAGTATCTGGGATCGAAGACCTCTTCTTGAATGAGGTTCGCTATCGTCACCCTGTGCATGTCATCGATGTCGATGATCACGCTGCCGCTCGTCATCCGCTGCTCGAGGGCCTCCATACTTGTGATGGAAGGAAAGATGCGGAGGTTCAGCTGGTCGTGGGATGCGCCGGTCTCGAAGTCAAGGATCGTTACGTCGCACGGCTCATCCGTGATGACGAATGTGTCAGATCCTCGGCCACCAATCAGTTGGTCACGCCCTCCGCGCCCAGCCAGGCTGTCGTCGCCGTCTCCTCCGATCAGAGTGTTGTCTTTCGAGTTGCCTCTGAGCGTATCGTCATTGGTCGAGCCCTCGAGGACGGTGACAAAAGTGGTCTCGGATAGACTGATGGTCTTCATGTGCTGTGAGTCCTTGCATGCGTAATACGGAAGCCTGCATGCATGAGAAACACACTCCGAATTCATATGCGAGACTTACACACAGAAAGAAAATTCATGCCCATGAACTCCTGCAACCCATGCTGACCACCGGTGCCAAGTCTCGTACTGCAGCCTTCCGCCGGATCGCCCTCGGCTCCTCCAGACGAAATGTCTGCCTCTTGCGAGGGAGGAAACATGTTATCCAAAGCGTCTTCGCAGACGCAAGGAGGAGGATCAGGGCAATTAGGGCAATAACAGTCACCAGGGCCGCCATTACCAGGGCCACCATTACCAGGGTCACCGTTACCAGAGTCACCACTACCAGGGCCACCATTCCCGCCGTCTGGTGGCCCATCACCTCCACCGGAGTCTGAGGACACATACAAAAACAGTCTGATGCCAGCCGATAGCAAGACGAACCCGGCGGTCCGGCGCCTTGCGTTGGCGGTATTGTTGTTGGCGGCGTCTCTAGAAATGAAGCACAGACATACATAGAGAAGAAAAGGAGGTAGTGTTTCTCTGAAAGGAGGTAGTGTTTCTCTGTTCACCGTAAATGACTGTTAAGATGTTTGAAGCCATATTCGGATTGCCTACAAGGTCCTCAGTCATGGCTTCCGGAAGCTGCACGTTTATCCCGCCGTCTGCATCTGGCGCTACACCAATACTGAAAGTGTCGCCAGAAGCCCCCAGCTCGCTGACGCTGACAACAGAAGCGTTTGTAGTGGCAAAGTCACTCAAAATCAGTGTCGAAGCCCGTATTGGCTCATCGAATGTCACTGTCACACTAAAGGGGGACTCGCTCTTCACAATGCCATCAGGAGAAGCTGTCGTTGCGGCCAAGACGGGTGTCGGTCTGAATGCATCTGAAAGGTCACAACAGTACGTATTCAGTGTATTGCCTGTCCACGTACTCACCGATGGTGACGGTCAAAACGTTGGAATCTTGGTTGAAGTAGCCCGCCGCATTGTGCATCTCCACTTTGCCAGCGGTCAGCTGAATGCTCAGAGTGCCACCGCTTGTAGGCTGCACATTGGCTGTGAAGCGCTGGTTGGAGACGGTTTGCAGAGAAGTAATGGATGCCTCAGCAGCACCAGAAAGGATGATGTCGGCGGCCTCAAAGGATCCGGACTTGGCTGGCTCGGAGAGCGCGATGCTCACTGCGAAAGGCAATATGCGAATGCTGAGGGTTTCAGTACTGAGGGTGGGGATCATCGGCCGAGCTGCAAAAATCACGCAACAATGCGTACGAGTAAGAAAACATTCTGTCTCTGCCTTCTTGTCTCCACCAACCTGTACAGACAGAAGGCCCTTCTCCTTCGTAACCATATGTTTTCTGATTGTTACACTCCCATCCCTCTTCAATCGTGCATGACGCACTGCAGCCATCGCCGCTTGCTGGTGTCGCAGTGCTGGTAGGTGTCCCGACATCATCACACTCCTCAATGCCGGGCATCACCAGCCCATTGCCACATACGTCGGCGCATCGTTGCGTGTTGTCTCTAACTGTTATGCCCTCATGATACTCGTTTGGGTTCTCGAACTTGTACAAGACATCACTGCTGCCACCCGTTCTCTTGATGAAACCATTGCCGGTGATTGTAACGGTCTCGGTAGGAAGGCGGTCTTCTTTTCGATCGGTCGCATGAATTGTTATGGTCATCTCGTTTTCGATGAAACAATTGCCAACGACCTCGGCGTGGCGGTAGGTATCAAAAGCGAGGACATGTCGCTCGCTTGCTTCATCGGCATCATCGGCGTCTTGAGGTCGATTCTGACGAAACGTCGACCTTCTGATGATAATATCCGTCCCTTCTTCGAATGGTGTGTTGCTGGATTGCAAGAGTTCGCCGACACCAGGCTGATTTCCATGGAATAGGCATTCCGAAATTGTGATGGCTGGGCCGTGGGCATGTAGTATCCCCGTATAGCTGCCCCTCAAAGAGCTCGGCTTGTTGTTGATAAAGCTGCTTGCTTCAATGGTTGTGCCGCCATTTAGATAAAAGATAAAGGCAGGCGCCTGGTTGTTACGGAAAAGGGACTGGGTGACTGTCAAGGCTGGCGTAAAAAAGATGCCATTCGCCTGGGACTCATCAACGGCCACATTGTTTTCGAAGGTACTCGCGTGGATCAAGAGATGCGAACAGTAATATGTCTTCACGTTATAATAAGGGGTATAACCCGACCAATACTCATTGTAGTGTAGAAGATTGCCGGAAACGAGGCTGTATCGGAGGCTTACGCTCATGCCATTGTTATAGTCTGGGCCTTGCATTCCAAAGTAGTCCCGGTGTTGCCGTGAATGGCGGACTCCGTAAAGAAAACCAAGCCATCGTATTGTTTATCCCGCTCGCCCTGTCCAATAGTCACGGCGGCATGGTATTTTGTCCGAAAGGCAACGATCGTGTACTCTTGAACGGATACTCGGTAGAAGGCAACGCTCATCGGGGCCCGGTCCTGAGAATGATGAACACGAACGCATGTTGCTGCTTGGTCGCTACTCTGCAAGGGGTCAGATCCGGTATTGGTGAAGCGCAGACCGGCGAGAGTGAGCCCCGTGGCAGAATCCACATTCAGCACCTCTATATCTCGCTTGGCGGGCTTGAGCACTGGAAAAGTGCTGGCATCGTCCAGGTTTTGAGGGAAGACGTAGACGTTGGAGCCGCTGAATGTGAGAGGGCTAAGTACAGTGATTTCGCTAATACTCCCATCGATGCGGATGCAGCGAATGGTAGTCTCCGTCTCGGGCTGTTCCGCTTCCAGCATGCCAAGCGCCTCTCTGAGAGAGCCAGATCCTGAGTCAGCCGAGCTAGACACTGTCGTTGCGGACGAGCATGTCGGTGCGACGAAGGCTGACGTGCCGAACAGCGCCCTGAAGCCCGCCTCATTTGTCGCTGAGATAAAGCAGGTGAGAGCACACGTGAGCACACAGTCACACAAACGCTGTGAAAAAAGAATTGCCATTGTCTCGGCCGCCACTTACATTGCCCAGAGGCTCTGCCGAGCAGAGCCAGCAGAAGGACAGCTATCATCTTTCGGGACTCGCGAGTTTCACGAGCGTGGCACGCTCTTACGAAACAAAGTGTTCGTTTCCGTAATTGGGGCCAAACTAGCACTTCCTTCGGTTTCCTTGCGGGGGCTTGCATGCGAGCTTGGGGGCTTTGCATGCATTTCGGGGAACGGCGAAAGCGTAGCGAGTCCCGCCAGCCCGACGGAGGAGGAAAATTTCATCACGATGGCGGTTGAGTAGACTGTCGACTGGGGGCAGGCCCCCACGTGAGACCACCACTCAATGGGCCTCCCCGATACTTGCTCTTGCTTGCAGAATTGTATACCTAGGCAGCATCTACCTGCCTTCCACCGAAGGCGGAATTCAAGAGGGAGTTTGATTTACACACGAGAAGCAATCCTCCATCTCCCCTCCCTCTGAGTTGCGCCGGCGCGAGACCTGCTCTCTCTCTCTGATTGCTCGAATCACTCCCGCGGCCTCCCGCGAAGACAGCTCTCCGCCCGAAGACAGCGACGGGCTACAATCCCAAAGTAATCCTCGTCCATCAGGCCATCGAAACAGCTGCCCCTCCGTCTCCTTTGATCGCTCCGAGTTGGTTGATTCCCTCCCTCCTGCCAGCTGTTTGCCCGGCCCTTTGTGTCCATCCCATTGGTTCGCTCACTCACCCATTCCCCGGACTCCCTGTGTCGCACGTGTCTCTGCTGGTCCTCTGCCTCGGCGTGGTGATTAATTTTTGTCCTCTTCCCACGTCAGCAGAAGTGCCTTGTGGGGAGTTGTGGTGGTCCGGAGTGGCGACACTTGCTTCGACATCTACTTGACTGTCACAGGCAGTCACAGGCATTGGGACCCAAAGAATTTCCCCGGCTCAATCCATCCATCGACTGCGATGCCCTGCCGATCGGCTCCAGAGTGTGCGTGCGGGCCGCATCAGCTGGCCCAGCAGGTGCGTCTGTCAGACAGGAACGTAGACAGCATGTATGAGGGGGGAAGAAAGTCTTCACCTGTGTGTGTGTGTCTGCCTGCCTGTCTGTCTGTCTGCCTGTCTGCGTTTGTGTCTGCAGATGTTGGGGAGGAAGAGGACGACGACGAATGTGGGTGGTTCACGTACGCCAAGCCAGAATGTTTTGATACCATCCTCAGCATCGTGATCGGCATTTTTACTGTGATCGGCATGATAGTGGGCGCATGGCAGTGGTAACTTGCAGCGATCCCGCCGCCAGTTTACAAGCGCCGCATCGCCAGAGGCCACGACGTACGGACCATGCCTGACCATGTGTTTGCTGTACCTCGTACAAGACTCTGATAATGAATGACACAACACTCATACAAAGGAAGTCTGTCCGACTTCAAAGGAAGTCTGTCCGACTTCCTTCTCCCCTTCTTCCTTATCATGGGACCAGGCAATGCATATGTAGTGTCGCACAGTCAGCTGCAGCTGCTGTGAAGGGGTCGACTGCAACGACACCGTGACGTGTTGGGGCAGTGCTGGTCGACTCCCTGTCTTCCTATGTATACGTCGCTGTCTGTCTGTCTGTCTGTCTGCGTGTCTGTGTGTTCAGATAACAGCGCCGGCCACTCCGAGTCGACCAGTGCAGAGCACACGACGGCCTCCGAGGAGTCCCCCTCCTCTCTTCGTGTCCGTCAGCTGCTGGGCCCCCTCTGTATGTTCCCGCGGACACAGATGCTGCACCATCTAACGTAAGCCATCAATCAACCAACCGACACACCGACAGACAGACAGACAGACAGACAGGCACGCACGTAAAAGTCCGGGCATTGCAATGCGCGTGACTGTTTGCGATCCAATCCTCGCGCACACAAATAGACAAACCACACACTGCACGAGTATATATAGAGACAACGCAAGGAATGGACAGAGAGACACTATTTGACTGCCCCGGCTCTTTGGATGACCTTCCTGGGTGGGACGAAGGTTGCGGCTTGCATGTGTGACTGTCTGAGTGACTGTCTGTGCGTGTGTGAATGAGCGTGGTGTGCATGTGTTGGTTGGCCATGGATGATGTGAATGGACGGCTTTCAGAGACCCTCCGTGGCCAGTTGACGTTTCAATGCCTGTCTGTGTGTGCGTGTGAGTGGGTGCATTGATCAGCGTGCTGTCACGTCCGCCGGAAAGATGTATTTCTGCCTCAGCGAGCTGTCTTTTGTACAGAAAGATGGCTTTTTGATGGAGCATATGGCTTTTTGCAATGGAAAGATGTCTTTTTGAGTGGCGAGATGTCTGTCTGATCGGCTGCCTTCTCCGGCCGATCCACCTTTTCGCACAGACCTTGCCTTGTCGTGATCATGAATTACACGAATCCACTGTACACGACCGAGACCAGCGCTGACTAGTCGACTAATCTATCGACCAACAATACACCCAGCCACCCACCAATCTACCTACGCCGCATGGTATGCACCAACATGAAAACACAGAATAATCCATTGCATTGCCATGCTAGCTGGGGCGATGGGCTGACTGTCGTAAAGGCATTCTGTCAGACGCGACATAAACTACGAAACGCACATACACATACACATACACATGCATTATGTGTACGTATGGCATATGGATTCGTGAGCTTGATCATCGACACCATGCACAAAAGACACGAACACATGAAGGCCACCCACCACACGTCACACAGTAGTCACTCCACGTAATCCACCGCCAGACAGGTACAAATCCTGCCTTGAACGCGAAGATAAAGCACCGATGAAATCAATAAAACCTGCAATCATCCCACTCCCTCTTCCCCCCCCCCCCC
>CDMY01000499.1:0-13627 GCA_001179505.1 Vitrella brassicaformis | reverse complement strand
CCCCCCCCCCCCCAGCACACCACACACCTCACGTGTGCAGAGAGCATCGAATGAAATACACCCCCATTCCACCCAGTGGATCGAACCTCACAAAACCACCCCAACCCAACTCCCCAGACCGCGCGATTCACCTATCTTGTGTGACTTGGTGCGAGACTGGACGCAAGCAGTACTCCCTCGTGGTGGTTCTCGTGGTGGTGCTCGTGGTGGTCCTCGTGATGCTGCTCGTCGTCCGTTTCTCTCTCAGTCGCTCTCTCCTTACTTGGGCGAACAGCATCCCTCCTTTGAAGCAGACCATCAGACAGGTGAAGACGATTGAAAGGACGTACAGGACGAGTGTACTGAGGTCCGACTGATCCACCGGCATGGACATAAAGGTGATGATGGCGATAGGTATCTCTCCCAGCGAGACGATGAAAGTGATGAGATGGAATGTCACGGACAATTCCATCAGAGGCCGCGCACGCCAGTGGGCATTGAGCGCAACGCAATCGCAGAGAGAGAGGACGAAGATGATGACGGATTGCCAGAGGAGCCCACGAGTGACAAGGTCAACACCGACGGCAAGATCGGGAGTCCAATCGAGCATCACGAGGAAAAACAGCAAGAGTTTGACTGATCTCTCCTGACAAGTAGGATGACATAAAATGCACACAGGCAGAGAAAGAGAGAGTCGCTGGTGATATAAACGAAGAAAGTCCGTGAGTGGCTTACCACTGCGATGGCGCTGACTTTGAAGGAGCACGACTGAGCGAGTCTTTGATACGCAATCGAGTCTGCATACCGAAGAGGTGAGAACTTTTTGGCGCGAATATGCTGAATGATATGCGGACGAGGAAGGCGACACCGGTCGGCCCGAGGAGAAGGGGGACTCGTTGGGACCTTGAATGACCTTGGGACAAAAACGATGAAAACGGTGCATCCTCCGCACCAAATGTTCCCGATGTACCACAGAAACGTGAACAGACCTATTCACAAGAGGTATACCCAGCCGATGCATGCCAGATTGGCTCATGTCCCTGTCCGTAAATAAATGTGTTGTTCCTTACGTCCGATTGGCGCAATGTATAGAGCGAAGCTGCCCAGTCCGACTGCGACGATGCAGGCGATATTGACAAGCACCATTTCAAGGACGCTGCGTGGAGGCTGGAAATGACCCACGATTTTCAACGTGAGGATGAATGTCGACCAGAGATATCGACAGACAATGTCGAACCACCAATAAACCAGTCTTTCGGGGCCGATGAGATCCGCGGTGACGACGCAATAAGCGTAGTTGAGCGCACCCGCGAGGACAATATCGATGAGGGAGTTGACGGGAGTGTCCCTTAGCCACTGAACAGAACAAAAGGGAGAACGAAGCAGGACATAGATCTCATCGTTTTCTTGTGTGACTGACCAGTTTTATCGGACCGCAGATCTCGATAGTCCAAGATCCCCATTCCTCAGGCAGAGTGCGGATCTCAACCAGCACACTGTCATCGGCAGCTTGGGTTGGTAAGCAAGGTGGAAGAGGCGCTCGCTGGGTGTCTTCCGTGATCCGACGACTTGAGCCGGTAGGTGTCAGCGAAAGGGGACTGTCGGCACTCGGACGATCCACGGGGATGGCCGACAGGGAGCGGGACGGACTGCCGGTGTACAAACTGCCACTGCCGCTATCACCTCGAGGCAGTTTCATCATCACTCGTGAGGAAGTCAGAGCAAACCCGTCTCCTAACCCTACGTCCCCGAAGGTCGCAGGGTTTCTCGGGTTTGGACCGTCCCGACCCATTACGGACAAATACTTTGGACGGTAAGAGCGTGCCACTCTCAGCAGGCTTCGCGAGTCCCGAATTAACCGACGTGTGTCATGGCGTGGGAGAGCAACGTGAAGCCGGGCTCATGTGAGCCCCTCGTGCCCTGGATGGATGGGGATGGGGTGCTGGAACTGAGCAAGTCAGCCGGCAACCTGATGCACCTGATCCCACCCGAGGATTGCACTGTGGGCCACCCGGTCATCACGCGGCCACGCTCCCCTGCCCGTGCTGTCTATGGATTTCCCAGCAAGCAACGCGGGCCTTTTGCGGCACCCAAAGAGGAGACTGCAGCTCGTGGCGTCTACGGCTTCACTAGGAAGCAGAGGGGCCCGTGTGTCGAGGTGCAGACTCTGCCATCGACGCTCGTCACCTATGGGTTCCTGAGCAAGCGGCGGGTGGATGTGCCTGGGGCGGCTGTCCACCCGGGCCAGTACTCGGGATGGCACTGGCTGCATGCCGTGAGCTGCAGCCTGCAAATCCGATAAAGAGATTTTCTATATTGCCTCTGCCTCTTCTGTGTGTGTCTCCAGGTGACATCCAAGGGCGTGAAGCTCCGGTCCAAGTCTGCAGACCCCCGCGGCCGCCGCAAGTTCGCCCCTCCCCACCGGCCGCCCCTCTACCCCATTGCAGGGGGCCAGCAATGGGAGGACCCCCGCTTCATGATGGGATCGGTCAAGCCCAAGAAAATGATCGACGCAGAGCTGCCCGTGGTGTACAAGGGTGCGTATGGGCAGCAGAATGAGAGGGCAAGGCTGCGGACTCCCGGCAAGGCGAGGGTGAGGCCCAGTGTCTCACAGCCGCCGCCTTGGAAGCCATACGACCCCAGTGAGTGTCATAGATAGCCTAGAGGAAAGAATGGGGAAAGAAATGCTCTCTGTGTGTGTGTTGGTGTGCTTGTGTGTTGACGTCCTTCGTGTAGGGGCGAAGGTGGTGATTCCTACCCGTGGGTCGTCTCCCTTTCATCGATTCGACTCAACCGACGGTCTCAGACGAAAGGGATCAGGTAGGAGGATATCATCCATTCCGCGATTGCACAGGGCTAGACGATCGGATGTTGTTTGCCCAGGTCTGTCTCAGACGGAGCACGAGGGCATCATCGGCGGGAAGTGAGCAAGAACAGCTACCCCCACACAGACACACATGGATCTTTATCGGCTGTGTCTCCCCTTTGTTTGTTCCTTTGTTTGTTTGTTTGTTTGTTTGCACTGCCAGTCTGAAGAATGTCTCCACAGATATGGTAGGCAATAATGCAACACCTGGTCGCCTGTGCACATCATCTCATCATTTGTGGGCCCATCCATCCATCCATCCCTGGCTGCAGCAAAGGGTGCTCCAGATGCGTCGGTCCGCCTCGGAGCTCTTCTCACCAATGCACAGATTCGACCCCGAGTACCAACTCAGACGAGCGGCATCAGGTATGCAGACACCCCAGGTGCACAGAATCCATGCCCCAGAAAGGAGAGACATGCGCATGATCTATCCACCCATCAATCAGGTGGGTTTGAGGGTGGCGAGGAGGGCGGCGAAGAGGGCGGTGAGAGTGAGCTGCCTCCGCGGAGGCCACTCAGGCCACCTATGGCGCCCGTCATACAGCACCGGTGTGCCAATGGACGGGAGGAGCGACAGACAGACAGACAGATAGAAAGACAGGGAGAGAGAGAGAGAGAGAGATCCACCCACTTACGCTGCTGTTTATGCGGTTGATTGCAATATGTGCAGGGAGCTGTCCAGCGGCGGTGTGGCCGCGTGTATCTCGCCACACCCATATGTGAGTGCATCAGCCAGCCCCGATCACGCACACACACCCCAAGACAGAGACACCGACAAGAGCTTTTACCTTGCGTGTCTGCGTGTTGTAGGAGCGTCCCGTGCTCACAAGGCAGGACTCGCCCGAGAGGTTCCGGTTCGAGCAGAATGACGCCAAGCCGCGGAAGGGGCTCGGTGAGTGAGCTGACCAGACCTACTAGACCTGCCTGAGCTCTGCCCACCACATGGTGCCATGTGTGGGGGGGATGGGATGGGATGGAATGCAGGCATCCCCCCGGTTGAGTACGGTGACGTCATCGTCTTCCGGACGGAAGCAAGACACACATTCGAAAAACTCGAGGTCAGAACTTAGTCGAATGGAGGAAGGAGCGCCAGCTCAACACACTGGCTCCTTGTCTGCTTGTGTCTTTCTCTCCATCTCTCCTGCGTCCGTGTATTTTCAGCTTCCGCAAGAGGGCAGTTTGCGGCTGCCATTGGACACCAAGGGGCGGCCGAGGCGGCACCCATACTTCGAGCACCGATACAGCTCCCCAGCCACTCTGGGCCTACTCAAGAAAGGGCCAGGCAAGTCCACCACTCCCTCTCTGCTCATGCATGTGTGCATGTTTCTGTGTGAGTGTGTCTGTGTGCAGGGTACCCCCACCCAGACCACTATGACCTCCTGCACTGGCGCGTGCCCGAGCTGCCGCCCCCTGGGGCGCTCACACTGCCCTCGGCAAACCATACCGATTCCCCATTGGCAAGGGCTAGGAGACGCAAGAGAAACGGCAGAAACGGGAATGGAAACGGCAATAACAACAACCACCACAACCATAACCACAACCACAACAACGGCAATGGCAATGGCAATGGCACCAACTGAGCCGCAAGAGCAGGTGTGCGAAAGGTCGACAGACACCATGTACGTGGTTTGGGAATGTGGGCTCGTGTGTGTGTGTGTGTGTGTCTATACAGGTGGCTGATTAGGTCGGTAAGTGATTATTGGCGTGTTTGTTTGGGGGATAAGAGTATGACGAAGGAAGTGGGCAGGTTTGGAGTGTGTCGTCGTCTGTGTGGCGTGGATGTGTGTCTGGCTGGCTGATAGACCCAAGGACGACTGACAAGTGGTGCAATCGATGACTGGTAAAGGGGTGATGAATGCATTCACACCAGTACTTAAACCTCATGATGCATGGATCCAGTCAGTCAGTCAGTCAGCCACAACTCAGAGTCACTCGGACGGCGCGCGAATGCACCCACAACACACGTACGGCCTCATAAACGTCCGTCAAACCGCTCGCTCATCCCTCGACAGTGATGGCGTAGTCAATGTACTCCTCCATCGTCACTGCACACCACGCGCACACACCCGAGCACACACACGTGTCAGTAACATCCAAACACGTCCCCTCAGCAGCTCACCGGTGCCCGAGTCGTCCTGGTCGACATCAAAGAAGAACTGGTAGAGCTCACGAGGGTGGATATCATTCTTGAACGCTATCCGGATCTCTTGCGCATCGATGTGACCTGCATCACACCCATCACCACCCACCACCAACCCAGTCGCAGTGGTGTGAGGCGAGTTCTTCGGCTGCGTACCATCAGCGTTGAGGTCAAAGTCGATGAAGTCCTTTTTGTACTCCTCGAGCTCGTCAGAGCTCAGCTCCCGACCCACTGAGTCCTTCTTGCCACTGCCGTCGCTCTGCCCCGACGCGATGGAGGTGCCGAGCAGCAACACACACACAGTCACCAGCAGCCTTCTCAGAACAAGCATCCTGCCAAAACGCTGCTGAACCAAGCCACTGACTGCTTCAGGCAAACCAGGCGCAGCACTGAAGCGAGTATCGAGACAGACGGATCTGTGCCGATGACGAGAGGTGCGAGTCAGGGAGTCAGGCGCTGTCAGGCAAGCGGTAGATGAAGCTGGAATGGCGTCCGCATCCGAAATCGCAGTGGCTAAGCTCGCAGATGCCAAGCTAGGCAGGCCGCTTAGGACATTTCGTGAAACCGCTCCTCCCAAGCTAGGCGAGAAAAGTGCCGTAGAGGAGAGACCGTGTTTTGTGCCGATCTGGTCATCTGAGCATCAGGACGGTGAGGCAAACGAAGATCCGAAAGCACAAGCTTGTTGCATCCTCTGTCGATATTTTTTCCTTGCAGCATCGTCTGTGAGCCTCCGTCTGTCTGATCAGCAGCTGCGCAAACGGTGCCTCGCAAGAGGTGAGCCTACTCAGTGGCAGCTACGCACCAGCACATGTACGCATCCATCTGAATGAATACTTCCAATCGCAGACCGATGGCGCGAATCTTTTTCCTGTTCTTCGCACTCACCTGGTCTGCCGTGATTGGCGGTGGTGATCTCAGCCGCCGGCGCGCCCCCGCCCTTATTCCAAGAGCCATGCCGAGAAATCTGGAGATGGCCCGTGTGCGGCATGGCACCATGCCCGTGCCGTTGGCGACTCCCTCCTGGTCGCTACACGCGACCTGCTGACGTCGTCTGTCTTGAGCGGATCTCTGCGGGCAGGTTCTCTTGCCACTGCTGAATCGCCATTAGTTCTTCGTCTGTCAGAAGCTTGCGCCACGTCCCCCAGCTCATCGACCCGCAGATAATCTCCTGCACACACACACACACACACACACAGGGGGGTCATTAGTCGGTGGGCAGGTCGCTGTTTCTCTCTCCGGCTGTCTGTGTGTGTGGCCGTCTGTGTGTCTGGCTGCCAGTGTGTGTGGCTGTCTGGTTTACCATCGCACAGCAGAAGTCGTCTTGGGGCATGCTGAGACATATCGACGTTGGCGGGCCGACATACGAGCCCATCGAGTTGTGCTCAGCTGATAGATGTAACACACACACACACACACACACACACATTCACAGAGAGAGAGAGAGAGAGAGAGGGCAGAGAAGACTGACACGCTTGACGATGCGCGCGAGTTGAACCAATCCCCCCCCCACACAGATACCTACGTTTGCTGATCTCGTCCACCAGGCCCTTGTAGAACTCGGCGAAGGTTCGTTCATCTTTGCAGCATCTATTGTAGGCATCGAACATCACACGCAGCTTGCGATCCACCAGCTGCCAGCACACACGCACCGCACCGCACCGCACCGCACCAACCGATCGATCCCCTCACTCACTGAGTGTCTTTCTTTCTCTCTCTCTGTTTTCTCACACCCACCCGATCAAGGGGCCGCGTCTCGACTATCTCCCCCAACGCCTCAACCTGCTGGTGCATGTGGTAGTCACACGTGCGCCTGACAAACACACACACACACACACAGAGAGAGAGAGAGAGAGCCATGTGCACTCCCTGTCGACGGCTGTCATGCAGCATACACACATACTGGTAAGTCCAGCCCTTCTCAAAGCCGCTGTTGAAGAGTGCCTGGCCGGCGAAGTTTTCGAAAATGGTCACAGGGACGAACTTGCGGTTCTCGCTAAGCCACTTGTAGATGAAGGTGTCCAGGATCTCATCCTTGTGCAGAATCAGGTTCTGGTAAGACGTCACCCCCTGGCCACGCTCCTCGGATATAAATCGGTCGACCGATGTTGCAGACGTCCCCCCCTGGTCACCCTCCTCGGATATCCATCGGTTGACCGATATTGCTGTCTCTCCTGTCTTCCGGCTGATGTCCTTCTTGAGACGCTCGAGGGGGCGACGCAGCGCGTTGGACACGCGAGCCATGACATGTGGCCGCACATCGGTGGTTGGTGGGTGTGCGAGAGGGCGGGAGTGGCGAGGCGACGGTCTGACGATGCTGCGAGAAGGGCGGAAGGCGAGAACCGTCAGTGGAAACACCAGCAGCAGGAGGCTGCCAACAGCAGCCTGGATGCTGTTCAACAAGATCTTCATCCAGGCGCAGATGCCAAGCTCACAGAGGCAGCTCGAAGCTCCGTCGGTCAATCACTTCGACTGCCTCTTATCACTGAGATCTCTGAGCGACGAGGCACTCAGGCGAGGTACACGGCTGTCTGCATGAGCCCCTCGGCACACTACGTACGTACATACATACATACAGACCATGAATGAGAACGAACTCAGACACGACCGCCCAATCCACAACTAACCGAGAAAGCCACGACAGTGACAGACAGCCACGCACAGACATTCGCAGGCATACATACGCTCACTCAGGCACGAACGACTGACTCTCCACACGGCAACGGACAGATCCAGTACGGATATTCTTCATATATGATGGGATAATGTAAAAGAATATCTCACTATTCGCCCCGGCTTCCTCCTCGCAGCTTCCACACTCACAACGTACGGTTGCCGTGTCGCCGGGTGTGTCAAACGACGCCCTGTATCGGCGAACCCGCCAACACGAACCTGAGTGTAAAACTCAGGGGGGCGCGCTGACGGATCTTCGTGATCTGAAAAAAGAGTGGGCGGGAGGGAGGGACGCGAAAGAAAGGACGGACACCAGACGACTCTGTCTGTGTCCTCGCACCGATCAATCAGTGCAGATACGTTTCACACCGATCAATCAGTGCAGATACGTTACACGACTCAACGACGACGCTGCTCGGTCGCCGGGCGAAACTTCCTGCTGCGGACTTGACAGTCCTCCGCAGTCCGCTTCGCCCCGGCTTCCTCCTCGCAGCTTCCACACTCACAACGTACGGTTGCCGTGTCGCCGGGTGTGTCAAACGACGCCCTGTATCGGCGAACCCGCCAACCGCCAACGTGCCACGGGCGACGAAGGGAGCCACCAGGCAAGAAAGAGAGACACCACCAGCGGATGGCGAGAGACAACCGCTTGAGAGACAGAGGCCAAGGCCCAGAGGCCGAAAGCCGAGGAACCGAGAGAGAGAGGGGAGGAGGAGGAGCGAGAGAAAAGGAGGACGGGGAGAGAGATGGGAATCGACACATGGACGTAATTCGACCAACTGTCAGAAATTGAGTTTTGTAAGCATGTCACGAATCGCTGTGACAGAGCGTTGCGCATATAACCGCCACACGGCGGCAGAGTGAGCCCATCCCCCAATGTAACAAATCATATCATCTGGGACGCCGTTATCCATAGCCCATTGAGCCCCGCCTTTCCTGAGAGAGTGCGAAGTGGCTTTGACGGAAGGATCGATGACGAGGACGGCGCGTTTCAATGCAGCACGCCACGCATCATACGACAGTGTGTTGCCGGACCAGCGACTACCCATGGTTGACTGGAAAAGGGGGGCATTAGTGGACTGTGGTGCGAGTAGCATGAATTGATCGAGAAGAAAAGTGACGCGAGGACAAAGAGGAGACGAGTGCGGGAGGGGAACGACTTGGCCCTTGCCATATGGGTCGTTCTTCTGCCTGTCGACCACAATCTTGTAGCCGTCGCTGTCTCGCACCAGATGATTGCGCTGAAGACTCAACACCTCCCGAGACCGACGCATTGCAAAAAACTGCAGACAGGCAATAGCCGCATTCCGCAGGCCGTCATACGTCCTCTTAGACGTCCAATAACGAAGCAACTCGGTGAAGACCTTCGCTGGGACCGGCAAACTGTGATGGGATGTATTGTCGCATTGTTTGCGAAGGCCCGTGAGCAAGAGCTTGACGAGTGGCTCGTTGAATGGCGGAGGGGGGAGGTTTCTGACTCTGTGAAAACAGCTGACAGCCGACATGATGCCAGAGACACGAGACCAACTCAAAGTCTTGTTCGCTGGAAGAGACATCTTGAGGTTGGTGAAGGCGACCAGGACTTTAGCGGGAGAGTCGAGGGGGAGGAGGACATCGGGGACATGTTTGATGGACGAGCTGTATTTGTTGAGGGTCGATTCGGCGTAAGCCGAAGAGAAGATGCTGCGGATTTGATTTGTGAGGGACGAGATAGAGGGGAGGGAGGTCGACGGAGGAACCACTGAGAGAACAGAGCACGGGCACGCGATTTCGAACGTGAAAGCTTGATAATGAGAGGCAACGCGCATCACCCCCGAGCCACCACAAGTGGGACACGTGCTGAGGCAAAGAGACATCAAAAAACAAACAACCAGAGGTCCCATGGTAACTCTTGTTTGATCGTCCATCGATTCACACACGGCAGCCACATATCGAGAATACGAGAGCCTGCACGCCACTGGCGGCGAGGCTTGAGTTTGAGAAAGAACTGGTGAGTGTTTGGAGGGAAAGGGAAGGGGGTGAGAATGAAGATACGCTGAGAAGTGTGAAGACGAAGAGCCTGAACGAAGTCGAGCATGTCCCTCGCCACACGCGGATGAAAGAGAGAGACAATCAGGGGGGACGGGATATCGCTGATGGGGCACGAGGGACGGAAAGAGACGTGACGAATCTTGAGACTCTCCCAACTGGGATCGACAAGACCAAAGTGAGCCGCGAAGCGCACGTGAAAATCGCGAGCGATTGATTGCAGAGAGCGTGGGTTGAGACGAAACAAACAGTCGGATCCCACTTTATGGCCACGAGATAAGGCATCCGCCGCAATGTTGTCGGTACCCGAGATGTGAAGAGCGAGAAGCTCCACTTGGAACTTGCCGAGTAGGTTGAAGAGCTCGAAAAGAGTGCGCATGATGCCCTTGAATGCCGAATGTCTCTTGTTGATCCATGCCGTAACTGCTGTGCTGTCTGTACGGAGAAGGATACGACGCCCATACCATTGTTGAGCCCAACGCTGAGCAGCGAAAACGAAGGACATCAACTCGCGCCAGTTGATTGAAGGTGGGGACCGACGCAGTGCGGACTTGAACCAACGGCCATGCAACGACTGATGACCCCAAACCGCACCCCAGCCGGAGTCCGAAGCATCGGTAAAAACGACAATGACTTCCGAAGAAGAGGTAGCCACGACTGGGTCCGCCGACCGCAGGTCAGGTGGAAAGAGACGCAGGGGATCTGCTTTTGGTTCCCAGATGTACAGAGTGCCATCCGGTGCCTCATGTAGCTTCCGCTCGGGCCGTGTTGACAACTTTCGACGCCACCAACGGAGATCTCTCCAGATAGAGTCTTCTCGAGGGAGGGGAACGGTGGTCGTGTCGTCTGATCCTTTGGAGGGCGACTGCCACTTGAGACGCGCCTGATGAAAGGCTGCGAAAGACCACGCGGCGCGTAGACGGGCTGGGCTGAAGGGAACGATGTCTGCAATATGACAACAAGAGCCCATGAGTTTGAGTAGCTTCTGGAAGTTGACATGGCCGACGGTAGCACACTCGAGGATGTCGTCGAGCAGAGACACGATTTTCTGCCTTTTTTTCTCTGTAATCGAGAGCATTAGCGTGAGCGTGTTAATGAGGAAACCGACAAACGATACGAGCTGATCTGGCCCTTTGGCTTTGTCTGAGGCCTCTTCCCAACCGGGTCGAGAGAGAGCGGTCTGAATGAGGGCCTTTGCTTGCGAGACATCGGCGAGAGAAGGACCGCAGGTGTACCAGTCATCGAGATAGACAATGACCGATCGAAGGCCCCGCTGAAACAGCCAACGCTGTAAGAAGAACATGCAACGAACGAAAATCCACGGCAAAGTGGACACGCAGAAGGGGGCAAAACGATAACGAAAATACTTCTGAGAGACAGGATGACGAAAGCCAAGAAGATCACATTCGTCAGGCCGCACTGGCAAGTGCAAGTAACCGTCACGAAGGTCGAGTTTGGCTTGATAGAAGCCTCGTTTGAGCATTCGTAATGCGTCGTAGATAGAGGGGAGAGACATGGGGGGGACGAATAAACATGCATTCACCCCCGAGATGGTCAGGTCCATAATGATGCGGATCTTCCCGTTTGCTTTGCGGACGGCTCCCAGTGGGCTGACCACATGAGGGCGATGTGCACATTCTTCGATCCAGCCTTTTTCTGCAAGACGATCGAGTTCCCTCCCAACTTCAGGACGAACCGCGTCCACCGACTTGTAATTTCGTCGCTCGAAAGCCTCGACTTGGCGAACAACCAAAAGAGAGATCCCCTCGTCCCAAGCACGACAGACGGCCGGAAGAATACCCATTTGACTCGCTGTTGAACCCGAGAGACGGCGCCCATTGCGCCAAGGGAGAGAGGGGTTGTTTGAAGGAAGAGTGACAGTCGAGAAGCCGAGGCCTTCGCGGAACAGCGGGGGCAGATCCTCGAGCGTGAGAATACGACGAGACACGTCGATGGGAAGAGAGGACTGATCAGAGGACACTTCCATGGGAGGCGTCGCGAGAGGAGAGGGTGAGGGGGGTGAGGCAACGTGAGGCGTGAACACAAACCGCCTGACAGGACTCACACTTGAGACACACAAGGACAGAGAGCTGGAGAACAGGAAGAGGAGAAAGTGAGAATGAGAGAGAGGAAACAATAAACAAACATCACACACCAACCAAAGCGAGCGAGAGACATCAGTTGAGCAGCTGAGTGTTGTCGAGCGAGGTGAGAGAGGTGAGTGAACACATAAGTAAGTAAGTGAGGTAGAGATCGAAGGGTGAGACAGTGAGCGAGAACGACCACATCGACTGAAGGGGAAACCATCCCCGAGTGACTGAGTAGAGAAAGGGAAACCATCCCTGAGTGAGCGAGTAGAGGAACCTCCCCGAGCGACTGAAGAGAGAGTGGGGCGAGTCAGGATTTGTTTAATAGGGGAGAGACGGGATGGAAGAGCATTTAAGGAGCCCTCAAGAAGAGTCTCATGATGGAATCAAGCGAGAGACAGACTACGGAGGGAGGTGTGAGAGGGGAGGGAGGTTGTAGGAAACACGCACCGAATTGCAGTGATCAGGATGCATCCAGTGCAGCTGCGCGGGTCGTCCAGTTTTCTTGCATGCCAGGCACTCGATGCGGCAGGGGTTTTTGAGCACGTCTCGGCAGTAGTTGAAGTCGTGCATCGCCTCAACGCCACCGACTTTGCAGTTGAGACAAGGACCGTCGTACTTTTTGGCGGCCTTGAGTGCGGGAGACGGACTTGGAGTCGAGGTGATGGAGCGTTTGACCGCCACCGGCGACACTGACGGGAGAACTCAGAAGAAGAGCAAACAGTGACATAAACAAAAAAGAGAAGCGAGCCAAGCTCGCTGAGGATGAGAAGGGCACGAAGGCCCGAGAAGGCGAACAGCCCAACAGTTGAGGCCCGAACGGGTTGAGTAACGGGAGACACAGAGAGAACAGCCCACGAAAGAGAGTGTGTGTGTGTCTCGTACCGGTCTTGTTTGAGGGCTTTCTCCAATCCCGCTACTGTGTCTGCCAACTTCACGCCGCTCTTGTCCTTGTATTCCAGCATGTGCAGCTGGTAGGGGCGGGAGATTTGTGGAGGGGCGGCGGCTGTTCGCTCGTCGTGCTGTAGAAACGCCAAGATGCTCTCCTTCCCCGTGTGGACCCCCTGATGACGGCACTTGTCGTGGTTGATCTCTTGTAAGAGACGGTGCAGGTTGAGAGCCGTCTGCTTGTCTTGGGGGTCTGCGGACGCGCTGAGGTCGTTCCAGCCGTTGTGAATCGACGTCTCCAGTGCAGTGCTGTCGATCTTCTTCGCCTCAGCCCAGTTGATCCGGTGCACCTCTTGCGAGGAGAAGTCGATGTCCTTGTTTGGGTCCTTGGGGCAAATGCGGGAGAGGTGACGGCGGATCACGAGGGACTCTCTCGCTTTGAGGTACGCGCTGACGCGGCGGCCCTCAATCGACATCTCCAACTCTTCGAAACGTGTCTGGAGGTCCCGCAAGGCGTGGGCGAAGGCGGCGACCTCTTGCTCGCGTGATGCAACCAAGTCATTGCAATGATGGATGACTTTGGACGTGTCGTCCCGCATCTGGCGGCGGAAGTCCCACAGTTCCTTCTTGGTGACAGGAAGGTCAGCCGTCTCCTCGGCGGGAGGGTCTTCAAGCGGGGGAAGGAACTCGACATACGGTGCGGCTCCTTGGGCTGCGTCGCCCATGACATTGGCGGCAGCATTCAGGGGTGTGCGAAAAGGCCGGTGAGGACCTTTCCTGTAGTTAGCTGAATAGAGGATCTGCTGGGCGGTAAGTCCCAGAGTAAGAGTGCTTTTACTTTAATAAGACCGATGGACTGGCCAGTCAGTCAAAGTTGTTTCTGTCCATGTATGACATCATGAAGGGTGATCAACACAGATCTCACTTCGGTGATGGCTGATAAGATCGTGTCTCCTCAGAATGCTTTCC